>BMAC01000249.1:532355-624873 GCA_014905375.1 Phtheirospermum japonicum | reverse complement strand
ACCCTACAGCCCTGGTTTTTTATCAGCTCTTCCTAGCGAAAAGCCTTCCCCCCGACTGTTTCTACCTTACTGCCCGGCCCGGAGTCCACTTCATCCACAAACTTCCAACCTCCCACAAATCCTAGCGCAAAAAGTTCTTTTTTGTTCACTTCGAGGGGGACTGGGGTTTTGACCCTAACCCTATTGATAGTTTACCTTCTTATCCGCCCTCAACCGCAGCGACTAGGCCTCCCCGTATTCAAAATATAGTGGCTACCCTGAATGCCAATCCGATTGACGTGACAGAATTTCTCACTCCTTCAGTTTTGCAAACCTTTAATGAGACCTGTGAAATGGGTCTTTTGCCTGCCGGGATTGGTAAAAGAGACCTCCTTATTTTGACACTACTGCATCGTATTTTGTCATTCCATGCCTCTAATTTTTGTTTTCCTATCTCAAAAAGGATGATGCGTTTGTTGTTCGAGGCTACCGACAGAGAAGGCACCGCGGCCGACCTGACTATGCCAGCTCAGGAGGTAAGCGGAGCTGGCGCACCCCAAACTCAGAGTTCCCCTGCAGCCGCACCACCAGTACGTCCACGGTCGGTTAGATAGGTCATTTCAGACTCAGAGGAGGAGGAAATGCCTCTCACTAAGAGGCCTAGGTCCAGCCGAGGTCGAGGCATAGTTATTTCGGGCAATCCTACTCCCACTCCGGTCGCAGCTCCGGCGGCCCCCACTGTGCGCAGCTCTGGTCCTCTTCGACGGACCTCAGTTTTAAACTGCTCTGAAGACGTAGCGGTTCGCCACGTGAGCGGTCAATGTTCCCCCGAGGACCTGCGAGTTTTGGAGCAGATGAGTGATCGGGAGCTACTGGAATCCTGGTGCCAGGATGAGGCTCGGGTAAATTACCCTTTATTTCCTTTTCTCCTTCTCCTTCCTTCCCCCTTTTTATTTTGCATCCTTTCAAAATTTTGACACCTTTCAAATCTTTTCTCAGGCTAAGGCGAAGAGGGCCCTTTTAGCCATTAGGGCGACTAGATCTCTGGGCCAAACCGATTTGGCCAAGGAGAACGCCGACCTCAAGGAGAAAATGCTACGTCTGCGGGCCCTATCCAAGGACAAGGTGAAAGAGGTGAAGAAGTTGCAGGAGGAAGTGGCCGGGCTGAAGAAAGCCCAAAAGAAGATGATAGAGACGGCTCGAGAGGAGGCCAAGAATGAGGGCATTGCTGAGGCGAGGAGCCTAGCCGACGAAGCTCTGGCTAAGGCTAAGGTTGGATGGAAAGCGGAGTTTCTCAATTCCTAAGAGGGGCTGAGTCTAGTCCAAGTGGCCAGAGAGGAGACCAAGAAAGCCTTCTTGGGATCGAAAGCCCTTTTCTCCTTGCTCTTTCCTGAAGCCGTGGTATATTACAATTATGGCTTGGATGAGCAGGCTAAGTGGATCAAGGACAATCCTGAAGCTCCCTTTGCCCGGAAAGCCCCACTGAAAAATCCCCCTGAGCCGACCTCCTTTTCATACGACCCTGCCAAGGACCACCTTCACACTATGAGGCCCGTGGAGTTTGTCGAGCATATTCATGCCGTTCTGCACCCTTCCATTCCTGATCAGCCTCAGCCAAACCTGGCCCTTTCCGTGGTCCCTCTGACATCATCTCCCTCCCCAACCTTTGCAGGTCTGGGTGAGCTGCCTGGATGTGCTTCTCCTGGAGGTCTGTTAGGGGATGCCGTAGAGCAATTGTCAATGGGGCTTGGGGCGGATATGGATGCTGAGCCTTAAACCGGGCAAATCCTGTTGTTTCCCAGCAGACCTGTAGGATGCCTGCGTGGCTGGTCTGACTGAGTATTCTGAAAAATTGTACTATTGAATAATTTTTGACTTTTTATTAATGAATGCTTTTTTGTTTTCTTGTCGTGTAATGACACTTGCGTTACCTAGGGTTTCCTTAATATCCGGAAACCCTAGTACTTGTTGATTCTCTTATCACGTGCCTATCTTTCTTTAAATTCTTGCTTGCATTTCCATAATTTCTTAATTTCCGCCCCCATCTTTCTGATCCCCTCAATTATCTGTTATGGCTTCTTCCCCTCTCATTGATGAACTTAGTACCGTGCGGCGTAAGAACATCGCCCTTGTGGTCGAAAAGTTCAAACTCTCTGATCAAATTATTTCTTTGAAAGAAAAGATTGGTTCCCTGTACCGTTTTCTGGAGAGGAAGCGACAGAAGAAACGCTTTTATAAGAGGGAATGGGCTGAGCTCCGGCAGGTTAATCGCCAGCTTCAAGAGGAGAAAGCGGATCTGATTGAATCAGTGAATCGCTTGACCCTCGTTGCCAGCGAAGCACAGTCACTCTCTGATCGCTCCGACAGGTACCGTCGCCGCTTTCATGAGACAAAGCGTGAACTCTGGCGCGTTCGTCGAGCCTTAGCCGCAGACCGGAGATCCTCTCCGTGACACACCTTATGTTTTTATTGCTTCTCTAATTTCTGTACTGAGAATGTTGACCCAGAATTTYRTTTGTATCCTCATATGTTCAATGAAATGRGAGAGATTATAGTTTCCCTGTATGTTTTTATCTTCTTACTCCTGCATTTCAAGAATTCTTGCAACATTTGTCCTCCTTGCCYTCGAGCGATTTCTGAATTCATATCAATTYTGMATTCCTCCTGGCTTCATAGATGTGGTCTCGGGRCACATTTGTGTTTAAATTGTTTTAAGAGTATCTATTCCTGCCAAGATAGATGTAGGTCTTAAAAAGATCGAAGAGATCTGCTTTGGACCAGACCTGACTTGTAGTATCAGGCAAGTCCAGCAAAAGAACATTCTAGATTGGCCCATCCGGGCGTAGGCCAGTAATCATGCTTCTTTTTAGAGACGTTAAGAGTAATCATCCTCAGTCCGCTCCTGGCTTAAACCATTTTCGAAACCGGGACAGCCAGGGGCGTCCTCCTCAAACCAGCCCTAACCTATCCTGGTTAGTAACTTTGGCCAATCTTGGCTTATGCTACCAATCAGATTGGGCAATGTAATGGACATCGCTATTTTAGCCAATCCTGGCTTATACTGACAATCGAGTCAGTTATATCATGGGCATCTGCCTTTCAGTCAATCCTGGCTTATATGACAAACAGGTCTGGAAAGTTGAGGACACTCGTTCTTAGCCAATCCTGGCTTAGACTGACCATCAGGTCAGGCAAAATCATGGGCAGCCGCCCTTAGCCAATCCTGGCTGAAACTGACAATCAGGTCAGGCAAAATCATGGGCAGCCGCCCTTAGCCAATCCTGGCTGAAACTGACAATCAGGTCAGGCAAAATTATGGGCAGCCGCCCTTAGCCAATCTTGGCTGAAACTGACAATCAGGTCAGGCAAAATCCTGGGCAGCCGCCCTTAGCCAATCCTGGCTTATCTAAGCCTTGTTGCGCGCCAAAACTCAAATTTACTTTCCCGCTCTTTCAAAGCCTTTTGCGCGCCAAGCAGGAGTGAATTTCCCGCCTTTGCATGCCAAGCCGAAACGGTTTCCCGCCTTTTCTTTTCCTATATAATGGAGCCCCTCCCCAGCTTCTCTTCCTTGCATAATGGCGTCTTCGTCATCTCCCAACGTCTTTTCTCATGAGGAGCATATCCGTCTACTTCAGAAGAAAGGTCGTCTGAAGGCAGAAATTGCCGAATTGCAGGATCAGCTGCAAGAACGCACGAAGACATTGGCTGAGAAGAAATCACAATTCCGTAGTGAGCGACAACGCCTTGAGAAAATTATTGCTGACTTGAAGAGGGAAAAGGCGGAGCTGTATGCCGATTGGGACATCGCGGTGGAGGTGTCAGACCGATTTCGTGTTTGACTTTTGGAATACGAGGACGAAATCCAGCGGCTCCGTCAGCTTCTCGATTCTGTGCCCCCTTCTTAGGGTTGCATTTCTATTTTTTCATGGTTATGATCTGTGCTCTTGTGACTGCGGATATTCTTATGAGAATATCTTCTTTTGACTATTAATAAATGTTTTTCGCTAATATTTCGAATGTGTCTTATTATTTTCTTCCTGCCGTGAACCATAAATTCAACCATAAATCTATTTAACCGATCAAGCATAAAGCTGTTACAATCAAGTGTAAAATTTTCGCAAATTGACAATGTTCCAAGCGCTAGGTAGTGCCATTCCGTCCAGCTCTTCCAGCCTGTACGCACCTCCAAGCAAGGTCTGGGTAACTCGTACAGGTCCTCGCCAAGACTCTTCCAACTTCCCTTTTGCTTGCCCCAGGTCAGACCGTCGTAAGACCAGATCTCCCACTTGGAATTGTCGCTTGGCCACAGTTTTATCATATGCCGCTTTTACCCTTCCTTTAATATGCTCCATTCGTACCGCAACCTGCTCTCTTTTCTCCTCAATCAGATCTAAAGCATCCTGCCTTAACAGCTCATTCTGTTCTTCATTAAAATTTTGGATCCGATGAGTTTTAAAGCTGACCTCCGCGGGCACTACAGCATCCACACCATATACCAAGCTAAAAGGGGTTTCACCTGTACTTTCCTTCGGATTCGTACGGTATGCCCATAGGACGGAGTTCAGCTCTTCCACCCACTTTCCTCCAGATCTGTCCAGTCGCGTCTTGATTCCTTGGACCAAAATGCGGTTAGTTACCTCGACCTGACCATTCGCTTGAGGGTGGTACACAGTCGTAAAGTGTTGTTAAATGTTCATTTTGGCACATCAGGTCTTTATCTTGGCTCCCGTGAATTGAGTCCCATTGTCTGATACCAATATTCTTGGTACACCGAAACGACAGACCACATTTTTCCGAATGAAACCCATCACTGCCTCCTCTGTTATTCTAGCAAGGGCCTCTGCCTCCACCCACTTGCTAAAGTAGTCAATAGCCACAATCAAAAACCTCTTCTGGGCTGGGGCTATCGGGAATGGGCCAACCAGATCAATGCCCCATTTTGCGAATGGGCAGGGGGAACTCATCACCATGAGCTCTTCCGCCGGTTGGTGGATTAGCGGGGCCATTTTCTGGCACTCTTCACATTTTCTAACGAAGTCCTCAACTTCTTTTCTCAAGGAAGGCCAGAAATAACCAGCTCTTAATATCTTACTGGCCAGAGCTCTGGCTCCCATATGGTTGCCACAACAACCTTCGTGTATCTCTCTTAACACCAGCTCTCCTTCCGTTTGCGATAAGCACCTCAAAAGAGGTTGACAAAATCCTCTCCTGAATAGCTCTCCCTTGATCAGGCAGAATCTAGCAGACCTGGTCCGTATCTTCGCCGCTTCTCTTTTTTCTCCTGGCAAGACATTCTTTTCAAGGTATTTTTTTATAGAGGAACGCCAATCCTCCTCTTCAGCAATCGTGCAGATCTTCTCAACTCCGAACTCCTCTTCTGCCTTCAATAGAGTGATCGTTCGTTCATAACAGTCCGCGGCTGAACTTGCTATTTTGGCTAAGAAGTCTGCTTGGCCATTTTCTTCCCTAGGAATTTGAACAACAGTTAATTCTTTCATACCTTTGGCTAGCTCTCTGAATTTAGCCAAGTATTTCTGCATATGTTCCTCTCTCGTCTCAAAATCTCCGCTAATTTGTTTACACACGAGTTGAGAATCAACCTTGGCACATACACGATCCGCACCCAGGTCTTTCGCCATCTGGACACCTCTCAAAAGAGCTTCATACTCCGCCACATTGTTAGAGAATGTCGCATTTAATTGAATAGCAAACTCGGTAGATACCCCCTCTAGATTGATCAGGACAACTCCCGCTCCGCAGCCCTGATTACAGACAGAGCCATCCGTAAAGATCGTCCATCTTTCTAGTTCTTCGGGAAGGCCGGTCATTTCTTGCATGAAATCTGCTAATGCCTGAGCTTTAATTGCTGTCCTGGCTTCAAAGTTAATATCGAATTCACTCAGCTGAATTATCCATCTGACCAATCTTCCTGACGCCTCTGGTTTATCCATGATTGCCTTCAAAGGCAAATTCATTCGTACAATTATACCATGCGACAGGAAATATGGACGTAATTTCCGGGCCGTTCCCACAAGGGCCAGTACTGCTCGCTCTACCTCCACATACCTTACTTCGGCTTCATGTAAGACCTTGCTCCAGTAATAGACTGGCTTCTGAATCTTCCCTTCTTCTCGTAGTAAAACAGAGTTGACCGCCTGATGTCCTACCGACAAGTACAGAATGAGAGGTTCTCCCAGGACGGGCTTTGTTAGCAAGGTCATACTAGCCAGATGCTCCTTTAATGCGACAAATGCCTCCTCACACTCATCGCTCCACTGAAATTTTGCTTTTTTCCTTAGAGCTTGAAAAAAAGGCAAGCTTCTTTCTGCAGACCTGGACAAGAATCTACTTAATGCATTGATACGCCCTGCTAAGCATTGCATCTCCTTCACGTTCCTAGGAGCCCGCATGTCCATAATTTCTCTGACCTTCTCGGGATTCGCCTCGATCCCCTTTTCCGTGACCATGTAGCCTAAGAATTTGCCAACTCTGACACCAAAAGCGCACTTCTTAGGATTAAGCCTCATCTTATATCGTCGTAGAGTATCAAAAGTTTCCCGCAGGTCTTCCACGTGTGATGTTGCTTTCACACTTTTGACCAACATATCATCTACGTAAACTTCCATGTTTCGCCCAAGCTGATTTTTTAACATCTTATCAACCAAGCGCTGATAGGTGGCTCCTGCATTTTTCAAGCTGAAGGGCATCACGACATAGCAATACGTCCCCTTTGGGGTAATGAAACTGACCGGCTTCCAGTCATCCTTGGCCAGTCTGATTTGATGATATCCCTGAGACGCGTCCATCATACTTAAGAGTTCACATCCAGCGGTAGAATCAACAAGCTGGTCGATCCTGGGTAAGGGATAGTGATCTTTCGGGCAAGCACGATTAAGATCTCTAAAGTCGATACACATGCGCCCGTCCTCCTGAGTCTTGGGAACCAAGATAGCGTTAGAAAGCCATTCAGGAAATTGTATTTCTTGGATGTGTTTAGCTTTTAACAGTTTCTCCACCTCGACTTCTATGACGGCTTCTTTCTCAGGACCAAAATTACGCTTCTTTTGCTTTACTGGCCTGGAATCTAAGCTGATGTTGAGGTGATGTTCTGCTACTTCTGGGTCGATTCCTACCAGGTCTTCTGGAGACCAAGCAAACACATCCGCGCTACTTCTTAATAACGCGACTAGCTCTGTCAGAATTTCCGGACTGAGGGTTGTCCCTACACGAAGGACACGACTCCCATCTCCCGGGATTACTTCAACCATCATCAGACCTTCCTCTCTATTGGCCAGGTCTGTCCCTGGAAGCTCTACCCTAGCCTTTTTGCCCTGTCTCTCTTCCTCTTCCTTCCTTTGAACACACTCTATGTAAGTCCGTCGTGAAGCATACTGATCACCCCTGACCTCTCCTGCTCCATCCTCCGTCGGAAATTTCATCTTCATATGGAAGACGGATATAACGGCCTGAAATTGGCTCAAAGATGGTCGTCCCAGCATGACATTATAAGAAGAGGGTGCACCCACTATCAAAAAACGCACTGTTTTTGTCACCCTGTATGGCTCTTCTCCTAACGTCACGAGGAGTCTAACCGCTCCTAAGGGTTTTAGGGCTTCTCCTGCTAATCCTACTAGGGAGGTTGTGACTTCTTCCAGTTCAACATCCAGCTTTAACTGCCTAAAGCAGTCATAGAATAAAATATCGGCAGAGCTCCCAGTGTCCACGAAAATCCTATGGACATTATAATTAGCAATAGTTGCAGTTATAACAAGAGCGTCCATATGAGGGGCTAAAATACCGTCGCCATCCTCTGACCCAAAGCAGATGTTAGGGGTAGAAGTCATTTGTCCTACATCACGCGATTTTCGAACTAGGTCTTTTGCAGCTCTGACATAATTGTGTTGCGTCCGCTTGGAGTGCTCATCTAGCTCTCCTCCCGTTATCATTTGGATTTCACCATGAACGACCTGGGTTTGATCAGGTCTTCTCGATCCAGCTCTTCCTCTATCCTGAACGTCCGCCCGACCACCCTTGCTTTGTGAGAAGCGGTCCGAACTGTGTTGTCCAGACCTGGTATCACCTTTCCTTATACCAACATATTCTTTCAGGTGCCCCGCCTGGACCATTCTCTCCAGCTCATCCTTCAAATGTGTGCATTCATCTGTGTTATGTCCATATTCGTTATGGAAGCGAAAAAAGCGATCTGAACTTTCTTTTCTTGGTTTCTGCGAGTAAGTTTTGGGCCACTTGAGCTCTGGGTGACGCTATATTGCCTGCAAAATTTTTCCCGGAGGTGTCGCCAGAGGGGTATATTTATCAAAACGAGACCTACCCATTGACAGCTCTGGTCTGGGCTTCTTTATCACCACCCTGTCATCCCTGTCATACCTCTCTCTTCTCCTTTCCCCTTCATCCTTGAGCTTCAGAGCTTCCTCTAAGTGGATGTACTTCTCGGCTCTCTCCAGGAGTTCTCCAAACTTCGATGCTGGTCTTACCACCAGAGACTGGAAGAACTCTCCCTTCCTTAAACCTTGCGCCAGAGCATTTACAAGCAGCTCTTCTGACGCCGAGGGCACCTCCAATTTTGCTGTTGTGAACCTATTGATGTAAGCACGCAGGCTCTCATTCTCCTTCTGCTTTAAACTGAAGAGCTCGAGTGGCATCTTCTGATACTTCCTACAACTCGTGAATTGATGTAGAAAGGCCGAGCTGAATTCATCGAAGTTGCTGATAGATCTCGGCGGCAATTGGCTGAACCAGAGCTGTGCCGATTTGGTAAAGGTCATTGGAAAGACCCGAACATAACCGAATCGGAAAATTTGTGCAACGCCGCTTCTATCTCAAAATGGTTGAGGTCGTCTACTGGATCCGTCGTCCCGTTGTATTCAAAACCCAATGAATGATAAGACGCTGGGACATCATCGCACATGACTTCCTCCGTAAACGGGGTGCCTCGCCGTGCCCGCGGTGCAGCTGCACCCACCATCTTTTTCCTAAATTCACGAACCTCTTTCTGCAGGCTCTGCATCTGTTCGACCAGGCCGGGATTAGCCTGGCTGGCCGTGTCGCCGTCAATTGTGGCAAGATGCTCTTCTCTATCCGGCTGGTGGACTCGCTCCATACGCCAAACGTGCAGCGGCTCTGTTTCTGCTACCAGGGCTGCCCGCGTCGGCAGTGTATTAGCCGGCGGCGATGTCATTTCCGCGAATTTTCTCTCGACCGCCGCCTCCACAGCCTTGCCAATCAATTCTGATAACTGTGTCAGATGTGACTCATTGAGAGAGACACCCCCACCCACAGCAGGTTCCCTCGGAGCGGTGGCGTGGAACCCGACGGAGCTGCCATGGCCGATCCCGTTGTATCTGGTATCGATGATGATTCTGGTGCCTGTTGTGCACGAGTATGCACGGCGGAACTCGGAGTGCCACCCAACTCCCCTATCAGATTTCGCTTCCAACCATCTGAAGCCATCCTCACGCCTTAGCTCGATCGACTTCCCACAGACGGCGCCAATTGATTCGGCCTGAAATAGTGAGCCACACGAATAAGATCTGGGCAGACAAGAGCTTCCAAAACCTACACCACAAACACAGGTTAGAAAGGACCACCGGTGGTTTTCCGGTGGAAACCTCTCCGATGCCTAAGTTAGTAAGCGATGAGGTGTTTTCCAGGAAAAGAAGAAGGAATGCTTGTATGAACATACCTCTCACTGCCCCCAAGTTAGGGTATTTATATCTTATCCTAGTGGGGACCCCAGCCGGGATCTCGGGAACACGTGCCGTAAATCATGGGCCGTTTTATGAAACATATTCGGAACAAGTGGTCCCACTTGTTCCCTCTCGGGCAAGCTGATTGCCAGGTCTGTTTAGACCCATTCCGGCTCTGATTGTTATTGATGTCATTTCTTCTTTTATTCCAGGTCTGTCAGGCACACATACGGGCTCTCCCTGGTGGTGGGACCCCTTTTCCGGGATCTCGGGAACATAGTCCCTGAATTAGGGGCTGATTCAGTTAGCGGATTCTGACAAGTGGTCCCTACCTGTCTTTTTAGTTCCAACCTCGAGCAGGTCTGGCTCAAAGGCCATTTTCTCCGGAAGGGCTTTTGGCCACTCTTTCTTTACGCCAATTCGTCCCCTCTTATCTACTATCGATTCCAGGTCTACCTCAATCCAGGCCTGACCAATATGGCCCTATCATATGGCTTCGGACGGACTACGGTGGAATTTGGTGGCTGAGCTGGGTGGCACGCCAAGTTCTGCCTCTCCGATGGGTGCGCCTAACATGGCAGGGCCGTTAGCGGTAGGACCATAAGCGGCAGCACGACCAGGCGTAACGCAAACTCCCCCTGGTAAATCCGCGCAAGTTAAAGCCGGGTTGCTGAATGATTCCTTTCTCAGACAACTATCGGAACTCATCGGTAAGGCCGTGGAAGTGGCTGTGGACAAGAAGTTTGCAGAGTTCTCGATGCCCCCGTCCAAAACATCCCCGTCTTAGATAGTCCCACCGCCGGAGACGGAACCACCGCGCGCCCAGCGCACGGTTTGGACTCCTCTCCAGGACGAGGAAGAGAATTTTTCCGCCTATGAAAGTGAAACATCGGGCCAAACCAACCCGGGCCTCAGTGAACAAATGCAAAATCTGCAGAAAGAGGTCAGGGAGTTCAAAAGGAAGATGGCAAGTACAGGTGCGGTGCTGACGCGGAGGGCTACGTCGTTTACGGAGGAGGTTATGCGTGACAACGTGCCGACCTCTTACAGGTCCTTGGGCTTTGAATACAACGGGACAACAGACCCATGGGATCACCTGAGCCAATTTGAGATCGCGGAAACTTTTCACAAATTCTCAGACGCGGTCATGTGCCGAGTTTTCCCAATGACCTTTACAAAATCAGCCCAGCTCTGGTTTAGCCAGTTGCCACCGTGCTCTATCATCAATTTCGAAAAATTCATCTCGGCATTCCTGCACTAATTTACTAGCTGCAGAAAGTATCAGAAGATGCCATTGGAATTGTTCAGCTTGAAACAAAAGGACAATAAAAATCTTCGTGCATACATCAAGCGATTCACAGATACAAAACTGGAGGTGCCATCAGCATCTGAGGAGATCTTTGTTAATGCTTCGGGGGCTCAGGAGAGGAGAATTATTCCAGTCGCTGGTTGTGAAGCCAGCGCTGAAATTCAGAGAGCTGTTGGAACGAGCAGAAAAATACATTCACCTGGAGGAAGTCTTGAAAATCAAGGAAGAGGGAGAGAGAAAAAGGGACCGACCCGATATGGAGGAAAGGGTGCCAATGAAAAAGTCCAGGCCAGATCTGGTAGGGGGATGACCTCGTGTTGATAGATACACACCCTTGGCAACACCTCAAGGAGAGATTTTACAAGCAACAGAGCGGCACCCTGATCTCAAATGGGCTAAAACTTACTCTCAAATACCGCGGAAAGAAAGATCTGACTGATTCTGCCGATACCATAACGAATATGGTCATGACACAGACCAGTGCACTCATCTAAAGGATGAGATGGAGAGAATGGTGCAGGCCGGGCACCTCAAGGAGTAAGTACAAATGAGGAGGGAAGAGCCCAGGTCTGACTTACGCAAGCGTGATCGGCCTCAAGGGAACAGGCATGACAAGATAACGGGCGATATAGTGGGATACGAGGTGACCAAGCCCAGTTCATACGAGGGGAAATCCTAATGGTCACAAGAGGCAAGTGGGATGAGCATTCTAAACGAACCCAAAACAGCTATGTCTGAGCTGCAAAGGACCTGGTCATGAAATCACGAGAGGTTGGTCAGATAACCCCAAGCCAAAGCATATGTTTCGGATCAGAGGATGAGAATGGCATCTTGGCTCCTCACATGGACGCCCTGGTCATAACAGCCACTATTGCAAATTATAATGTGAGAAGGGTATTTGTGGACACGGGAAGCTTGACTGATATCATGCTCTATGATTTCTATAGAAAGTTAAAACCGGATGTGAAAATGTAAGATGTGACAACTTCATTAGTAGGATTTGCAGGGGGCTTTGAAGCCTTTAGGGGCAGTAAGGCTTTTGGTAAACTTAGGAGAAGAGCCCTATAGGTTAACTAAGACAGTGCCATTTTTGGTAGTGGACGCACCATCTTCATACAATGTTATGCTAGGACGACCCTCCTTAAGCCAATTCCAGGTGGTGATCTCAGTGTACCATATGAAGTTGAAGTTCCCTGGTCAGGACGGGACAGGTGAGGTTAAAGGTGATCAGTATGCATCCAAACAGGCATACGTCGAGTGTATACGGCGTAACGAAGAGGAAATGCAAAATAAGAGAGCTAGAACAAAGAATGCAACACCAGAGCTGGCCCAGCGAGAGGAGGGTCTGATGATGGTAGAGATGGTCCCAGGGGATGATAGTAGAGTTGTTAGAGTGGGAACATCTCAGAGCCCGGAAGTTCTGGTATACCTGGTCCAATTTTTGAGAGGCAATGCTGACGTCTTTGCCTGGTCTTCCTAAGATCTGGTAGGGATAGACCCAGCAGTCGTCCTGCACCACCTCAATATCAGCCCTGGAGAAAATCCAGTTAAGCAGAGAAAGCGTAACTTTGGCCCTGAAAAGGAGGCGATCATTGAAGCTGAAGTCAAAAAGCTGTTAAAACCTAAGCACATTCAACAGATACAATTCTCTGAGTGGCTTTCCAACGCAGTGTTGGTCCCTAAAACCCCGGAAGATTGGCGTATGTGTATATATTTTAGGGATATTAATTGTGCTTGCCCTAAGGATCATTATCCTTTGCCAAGGATAGACCAGTTGGTTGACTCCACGTCTGGTTGTGAGCTGTTAAGCATGATGGACGCCTCGCAAGGCTATCATCATATCAGGCTAGCGGAGGACGACTGGAAGCGGGTCGGTTTCATAACCCCAAAGGGAACCTATTGCTACGTTTTCATGCCGTTTGAGCATAATAATATAGGCGCCACATATCAGCGATTGGTAGATAAGATGTTTAGGGCTCAGCTGGGAAGGAACATGGAGGCATATGTTGATGACATGTTAGTCAAAAGCGTGAAGGTAGCCTCTCATGTGGATGACCTGAGGGAAATTTTTGACACCTTGAGGAGATACAGGATGAAGCTCAACCCTAGAAAGTGCGCATTTGGGGTCAGAGCTGGTAAATCCCTGGGGTATATGGTCACAGAAAAGGAAATCGAGGCCAACCCAGAGAAGGTAAGGGCCATCATGGACATGCAGGCCCCAAGGAATGTCAAAAAGATTCAGTGATTAGCAGGCTAAATTAATTCTCTGAGCAGGTTCGTCTCTCGCTCAGCGGAGAAAAGCTTACCATTCTTCCAGGCCTTGCGTAAAAAAGCCCGATTTCAGTGGAGTGATGAGTGCGAGGAAGCGTTCCGAATGTTGAAGGAGCACCTATCTAGCATGTCACTGCTCACTAAGCCAACTCAGGGCAAACCTTTATTTCTGTACTTATCTGTCGGGCAACAGGCCGTGAGCTCGGTCTTGCTCAGAGAGAAAGGCAAAGTAAAGAGGCTGGTATATTATTGGAGCAAAGTGCTGCATGATGCAGAAATTCGGTATGTGGAAGTGGAGCGAGCAATGCTAGCCCTAGTCGGCACAGCGCACAAATTACGACCTTATTTCCTCTCACAAGGCATAATAGTGTGGACCAACCTACCGTTAAAAGCCATCATGGATAAGCCAGAAGCATCAAGATGGCTGGTCAGGTGGATAATTGAACTTAGTGAGTTTCATATAACTTTCGAAGCAAGAACAGCCATTAAAGCCCAAGTGTTGGCTGATTTTATGGAAGAAATGACCAGCTCTCCTGAACATATATATGAATGGATAATTTATATGGATGGTTCGGTAGGAAACCTAAGATGTGGTGCGGGCGTAGTATTGACTGACCCAACTGGCGTGACCACCGAGTATGTAATACGGAGGAACTATACATTGTCCAATAATGCAACTGAGTATGAAGCTCTTTTGAGAGGAATTAAGATGGCAAAGGATTTGGGGGCAGAGCAGTTATGTGCGAGAGTTGATTCGCAGCTCGTATGTAGGCAGATAAATGGAGAATTTGAGACAAGGGATGAGCATATGCAAAGATACATAGCTCAATTCAGAGAGTTAGCTAAAACCATGGGAACTCTAAATGTCCTCCAAATCCCTAGAGAAGAAAACACGAGAGCGGATTACTTAGCTAAAGTGGCTAGTTCAGCAGTAGATTGTCCGGAGAGAGTAATCACTCTGTTAATGGCATATCAAGAATTTGGAGAAGAGAGAGTATGTTCGGTGGATAAAAGAGAGGATTGGCACTCTCCTATCAGGGCATACCTGGAGAAGGGAGAGCTTCCGGAGAACAAGAGTTAGGCGATGAAGTTAAGGACCAGGTCAGCATGGTTTTGCTTGATTAAGGGAGAGTTGTTTCAAAGGGGATTTGGGCGGCCCCTTCTACGGTGCCTGAGATTAGGGGAAGGCGTGAATGTCCTTAAATAAGTCCATGAAGGATGATGCGGCGATCACGTGGGTGCCAGAGCCTTGTCAAGCAAGATCTTGAGAGCAGGCTACTTTTGGCCACAACTGAGGAAGGAAGCGGAGGATTTTGTCCGGGCTTGTGACAAGTGTCAAAAGAACTCGCCCTTAATACATAAGCCTTCGGAGGAGCTCATGGAAATGATCTCTCCCTGCCCATTCGCCAAATGGGGAATAGACCTGGTAGGGCCTTTCCCCACAGCCCCTGCCCAAAACAAGTTCCTGATAGTAGCCATCGATTATTTCAGCAAATGGGTAGAGGCTGAAGCTTTGGCGAAAATCACAGAGGATGCGATAATGGGATTTTTGTGGAAGAACATGGTCTGTCGATTTGGCATCCCAAATATTTGGTCTCAGATAATGGCACTTAGTTCATGGGTGCCAAGATCAAAGCCTGGTGTACTCAGATTAAAATTGACCAACATTTCACCTCTATTTACCATCCTCAAGCCAATGGTCCAGTTGAAGTGACCAATCGCATCCTCGTACAGGGAATCAAAGCTCGATTGGAAAAAATGGGAGGCAAGTGGGTTGAAGAGCTCAGTTCAACCCTGTGGGCATACAGGACTAACCCCAAGGAAAGCAACGGAGAAACACCATTTAGTTTGGTTTATGGCATGGACGATGTGGTCCCCACCGAGATCAGTATAGAAACCCACAGAGTTCAAAACTTTGCTGAGGAGCAAAATGAGCTATTGATTCAGGATGCCCTGGACTTGATTGAGGAAAAGAAGGAAAGAGCTGCCGTCAGGATGGAACACATCACGGGGCAAGTCAAAGCAGCCTATGATAAGTCTGTAGTCAAGAGATATTTCCAAGTGGGAGACCTGGTCCTTCGCAGGAATGAATTAGGGAAGCCAAAAGGAAAATTGGATGCTACCTGGAAAGGGCCTTTCAAAATTACAAAAATCCTACAGGGTGGTGCGTATGAGCTAGAGCAGTTAGATGGGGTCAAACTACCACGAGCCTGGAACATAGCCAACTTACGAAAATATTATGTATGAAAAAATAGCCAAATATTTATAACAATTTTGTTTCGTATGTCTCTTTGCTTTATACAGGTATAAACGCCAAAATTGGCTAAGGGCAGATGCCCATGAAATGCCTGACCTGATTGTCAGTATTTTAAAATTCAGGATTGGCTATGGGAGGATGCCCATGAAATTCCTGACCTAATTGTCGGTATTTTAAATGCCAGGATTGGCTAAGGGCGGATGCCTATTAAATTCCTGCCCTGATTGTCAAAACTTCGATCTCCCATTGCTAAGATGTGATATCAAACCCACTCTTTATCATCTCCAGCAACACCATCTCGATTCCGGAGCAATAGAAATCCAAATCCACAGCACCAAAAATCTGAACTCGCAATTGTATAACTTAGAACCTACAACACCATTGCCAGAAATCTGAGCTCCAACACCATTTAGGAGGTGTAATAAATGATTAAACACATACAYATTTCTAATGAATCTGTCTRCCCAAATGAGTCTTGACCAGAATGTATGCATCTAATTAATATTGGGATTTTATTTTTTCTACAAATAAGATTATCTTTCTTCCGCAATAAATAAAGCAAATCCTGAAATTTTCGGAAACACAAGATCAAAACTCTAATTACACCACGATTGGTATTCCCGATCTAAATAAATTAGAACTGTAAAACCTAGTTATAATAAATCATTCATAATTCTATGGTTTACAAACCTGGGCAGAAAATTGGATGTCGGCGGCGATGAGAGGTTTAGGGCCACTGAGATCGCTATCACCAATAGATCTCCGATGAATTCGAAAACGAACAAGAGGATAAAAACGAGGAGGTGGTGATAGCGATGGTGAATAGTCTTGGGCTAAGCCAAGTGATATGGATCGAGATAGTGAGTGACTCGTCGGCGGTAGACGGTGGTTTCATGAGAACTTCGAGAGCAAACAAGGAAACGCGAAAATTTTTAGGCTGGAGTTTGGCTCTTGGAGAGAAGATGAGGCAATAGAATGTGAGTTAAAGAATTGCAGCCTTTTTACCTATTATATGGGATCCAATTGTTTGGATGGATCCGGGTCTGAGATGGGTTTGGGACCCATCACATGCTAAATGATTCGTGTGACCGTCACTTATGAGTTTTTGCCTATTTTTTAAAGGTTTGATTAAAGTATTGGAAATGACTACAGTACCTTCACGGTACCATACCCTCACCCCCTCCTGCATTTACAAGCGTTGATTTCTTTATATTAAAAACCTAAATTTATATTCTCATTCATCTGATGGTTCCTATTGATTGAGGAATGGTGCCGTGAAGGCACCATAGAAGTTCCCTAAAGTATTAAGGCCCCAAAATATGTTGCCTCTCTAAATTCACGTATACCAGGCAGCTGTTTTTCAAAAGTCAAAAGGAAGAATTTCTTTATTCTTTTGGTCTTATGGATTCAAAAACTGCCTATTATTGTTCTTAATTAAAGTGAATTAAGGAACCTCTAATTAAGATTAAGATGGTTGAATTAAAAAAAAATTGAAAATTGAACCTGGTAACGAGAAAACCTTACCGCTGCCAAAATTTGCTGTCGCTGGGCTACGGCCTTGGAGACACCGATGGGTGGAGCAGCCTCCTGCTGGGCGGGGCAGAGTCAGACGGCGGCGGAATGGTGGAAGGCAGCGGCGATTTGGCCGCATATCCGTAGCAGTTCGGGCGGATTTCCGGCCACTTCGGCGGCAATTTCCGGCGAGCTTTTGTTGCCAAAAGCTTCGTCTCGTTACGGGCTACAGAGTGGTGCGTTCGGTTTTAGTCGAGGAGGCCCGAATTGAAAGCCCTAAATTTGATTTTGGGCTGGGTAAATTTTTTGAGAATTTGACGTACTTTTGGTCCTAATTGAAATTTTAGAGATTTGTGAAAATTATGGATTTACCCTAAATTTTTGGAAAACTGCCAGACTGCCCATGATCTTTCTGAAAGTTCGTTCAGACCCCCAAGAAACTTTCAGAAAACTGTTTTAAGCCCTAATGGCATTTCTGTAATTATTAAAATTTTCAAAAATTGCAGAAAAGACCCTAAATTTTTTGAAAATTGTAAGGGGCTGTTTGGCTATGCAGAAAATTTTGAAAAAAATTGTATATTCACTAAAAATCTTTTAAATTTTGGGCCCATTTGCATGATTAGTAAATTTTGGGATTTAAAAATTTAATTTTGAGGTTCAATTAAGATTTATTTATAAATTGACCTCAAATAAAATCCCGAAATTAATTTGGTCTTGGATCTTAAATTTTAAATTCAAATATTAGTATGGTTTTATATATTTTGAGATATGTTAATTGAAGCAACAATGTCACAAAAGTGACCTCTCTTGTGGAGATTAATTTATTTCAAGATATAAAAGGTTGTGTGCATGTAATCTATGTGAATATTCATCAGCCAAAAGGAAGATCCGTATTCATCATAATTATATGTGCAATTGCGGTAGTAAACGTGTGATGATTATTTGGTTTTGCATATGAGCAATGACTCGGCCAAAAGGAAGACTCATTGTTTGATATGTTCTTATTAGCAGTGTTTGATTACAGCGCCAAGATGTCAATTACAAGTCAATTTTTTGTCAAAAGATGAGACTTTGATAGAGTGTCGATATCTTGAGATGGGATTTACCTTTTATTTAAATTTATTATTTGGGTTCTAAGTTTAGATGAGCATGATAAGTTTATTTTCTTCAAAATTCAGTTATACCTACTCCTGCTAATATTACTGCGAGCATCAACTCTATCCCTATGCTAAATGGCACAAACTTCAAGTCATGGCAAGGAGTCTTTTAATAGTTCTCGTAGTCATGGACCTCGACCTTGCGATAAGGGTTGATTCCCCACCACCTCTTACGGATAAAAGCTCTACGGATGAAAAGAGGGATATGGAAAGGTGGGAGAAATCGAATCGCATGTGTATGATGATCATGAAGAAAGTCATTCCAGAAGCTTTTAGGGGCATTATGTCTGAGAAAATCAATACAGCTAAAGAATTCCTTACTGATATTGAGTAAAGGTTCGTCAAGAACGAAAAGGCTGAAATTGGTACGCTATTGACAAACCTGGTCTCAATAAAGTATGGAAGTAAAGGCAATATTAGGGAATACATTATGAAAATGTCTCATATTGTTTCAAAATTGAGAGCACTTAAGCTTGAACTCTCTGAGGACTTGCTAGTGCATTTGATTTTAATATCTCTTTCGGGACATTTCAATCAGTTTAAGGTGAGCTATAATTGTCAGAAAGAGACTTGGTCTCTGAATGAGCTCATCTCACACTGTGTCCAACTAGAGGAAAGGTTGAAACAAGACAAGACTGAAAGTGCTAATTTTGCCTCAACTTCCAAATTTAAGGGCAAGGGATTTAAGCGAAAGAAGGATAAGGAAGCTGCTAGGCTACTTAATTTGGTTGTTTTAAGGTTAATTAACTTCGGTTCCTAGACACACATGATGGATAGATACTGGTGCAACAACGCACATCAGTGTGTCTATGCAGGGTTACCTCCATTGTCGAAAGCCAAATGATGGTGAAAGATACATCTATGTGGGCGATGGCAAGACAGTTGAAGTTGAAGCAATAGGAAAATTTAGATTATTATTAAAGACTGGATATTATTTGGATCTTGATGAGACATTTGTTGTTCCGTCATTTAGACGAAATTTGATTTCTATTTTGTACAAATTTGGTTATTCTTGTTCATTTGGAAGTGGAGAATTTAGTATGTCTCATGATTCAAAAATTGGTTGGTTCTGGTTCTTTATCAAGTTACGATAATCTTTATTCACTAGATATTATTGTTTCATTTAATGAATCTCTGCATCTACACACACGAGGTGTGAAAAGGAAATTAACCAATGAGAATTCATCTACGTTATGGCACAAGAGATTGGGTCATATCTCCAAACGGAGAATTAAAAGACTTGTGTCTAACGAAGCACTTAAGACTGCAGCATATATCCTTAATAGAGTTCCAACTAAAGCAACTGATAAAACCCCTTATATTTTTTGGACGGGTAAAAAGCCCAGTCTAAAGCACTTACATGTTTGGGGGTGTCCAGCTGAGGCTAGGCCTTATAGGCCTAATGAAAAGAAACTGGACACAAGGACAGTTAGTTTTTATTTTGTTGGATATTCTGAAAGATCCATAGGGTACAAGTTTTATGATCCCACAACTAAAACTATTTTTGAGATGGGAAATGCCCGATTCTTTGAGGATGTTGAGTTTGCGGGGGGAGATAAAGTTAACGATTTTATCTTTGAAGAGGAATACGTAGATATTCCCACGGGTGTTGTTGGCATTGATCAGGATTTTATTCCTGACTCTGTTCAAGACACAAATCAAGACAATATCGGAGAACCTCCCGTTCCACAAATTCCGAATCAACAAACTCTACAACCTCAAGAACCTATGCCATTAAGGAGATCCACTAGAGAAAGAAGAAGTGCAATTTCAGATGATTACATTGCATTTCTCCAAGAAAATGAGACTGACATTGGAGTAATGGAAGATGGTCCTATCAACTTCCACCAAGCCATTGAAATCTCAAATTCTCAAACGTGGATAGATGCCGTGAATTAGGAGATTAAGTCCATGAGTAAAAATGACGTATGGGAACTCGTCTCATTGCCAGAAGGTGCGAAACCCATTGGTTGCAAATGGATATTTAAGACCAAGAGGGATTCAAGAGGCAATGTGGATAGATATAAAGCACGTCTTGTTGCAAAGGGATTTACACAGAAAGAAGGCATCGATTATAAAGAGACTTTCTCTCCAGTTTCTTCGAAAGACTCTTTCAGGATTATAATGGCATTAGTGGCACATTTTGATCTTGAGTTGCATCAGATGGATGTAAAGACAGCGTTTCTTAATGGAGACATTGATGAGACGATTTATATGGTGCAACCTGAAAATTTTGTTTCGGGAGATTCAAAGAATATGGTTTGCAAACTTAAGAAATCCATCTATGGACTCTAGCAGGCATCTAGACAATGGTATTTCAAGTTTCATCAAGTGATCATCTCGTTTGGTTTTGAGATGAATTTGGTCGATGATTGTGTATACCATAAGTTCTGTGGGAGCAAATACATATTTTTGGTTTTATATGTCGATGACATCTTGCTTGCCAGCAATGATATAGGCTTATTGCACGACACCAAGAGATTTCTAAGTAAGAATCTTGAGATGAAAGATCTTGGTGACGCCTTTTTTGTGTTAGGTATAGAAATACACCGAGATCATTCTCGGGGTACTTTGGGATTATCACAAAAGAGATATATTGAAAAGGTTATTAAAAGGTATGGCATGCAGGACTGTAAACCAGGAGATAACCCTGTGGTTAAGGGAGACAAATTTAGTCTCAAATAGTGCCCTAAGAATAAATTAGAGGAAAAAGAAATACAGAAGATTCCTTACGCTTCGGAAATAGGGAGTCTAATTTATGCTCAAGTATGTACGCGTCTGGATATTGCGTTCATAGTTGGGATGCTGGGTAGATATTTGAGTAAGCCAGGACTAGACCATTGGAAGGCAGCCAAACGGGTCTTGAGGTACTTGCTAAAAACAATGCTCACATATCGGAGGTCAGATCGGATTGAGATCGCAGGATATACTGACTCCGATAATGCTGGATGCCAAGATAGTATAAAATCTAAGTCAGGCTATGTATTCTTGTTGGCTGGAGGAGTGCTAAACATTCTATTATATTATAGCCTTCTCTACCATGACAGCAAAATTTATAGCATGTTATGAGGCATCTAACCAGGGAGTATGGCTGCGAAACTTTGTCAGGGGGCTGCGTATAGTGGATGGTATTGAAAAGCCACTTAAGTTATTTTATGACAATAAATCGGCAGTCTTGTATTCCAATAACAATAGAAGCTCGACGAAGTCTAGGCATATAGACATCAAGTTTCTAGTTGTTAAAGAAAGAATTCAAAGTGAACAGTTGTCTATTGAACATATCGGTAAAAACTCCATGATTGCGGATCCGCTTACAAAGAGATTGCCACCCAAAAGGTTTCATGAGCATACTGCTGGTATGGGTGTCAAGTCTTTTGAGGAAATTTAGTTTCGGTGGGAGTCTTGTGATTATAATGTTCTCTTTTATAGATATATTTTCAGTTACTTCAGTTTAAGGATATTTTAAGTTTGTTTTCTGCAGAAATTAAAGTTATTTGGTTGATTTACACTTTGATTTTAGTATATGGTTGATCTCACTAAGGTTTTAATGTGGACCAGTTGGAAATAAGCATGTTACGATCACAATACATGAAATTTCCATGCTACACATCCACATCATGATCCATGTCATTCAGTTGTATTGACATATGTGACCATTGATGGGTCGAGTTACGATAAATGTAATGAAGGCCGCTTTGATCCTATGTTGATATGGCTGATGGACCGGATTGAATATAAATATATTTTGGTTATGATAACAAAGTTGAGCTCGTACGGTTATATTCTTACAATGTATAATTATAAGGTTACACATATAGCCCAAGTGGAAGATTGTTGGATTCTTAATCCAACATTGGGCTTATATGTGAAGTAATTATATATTGTGGACTGTCAAATAAGGAAGCCTAATTAAAAGTGATCAAATAAAATTTAAGGTATTGGGCTCAATGTATTTTAGTAGGGTGTGGGCCTTTAATGTGTAGATACTCAATAGGCTATCTATTTTGATGATGGGCTAAAATAGGTCAACCCTAATAACTCAAGTATATAAGGGTTATGGTCCCTAGGTCATACGTATCATCATCACGATAATCATATGCATCCCATCATCAGAAGAGACATATAGAGAAAGCTTAAGGATTCTCTAAAAGGATTGGATACGTATTGCCCTAGAAGATCAAACCCCAAATTCAATCGCTTATGGATTCAGGTACGCTTCCGTAAACTAACTTGTGATTCTTAATAATTCAATATGATGGTTTCTCGGTTGTAGCGATGGTTTTCGCCAAGGATTATTTTATTCTAACAGTAGGGACCAGAAAATCAGACAATAGATAATCGTAACAGTGAAATGTACAAAATCCAAAGTGTCTTAGCCTCAAATGTCTTCAGGCAAGAAGCTTTATGCTCCCACAGCGCATCTTTCTCCACCGCCGTTATCTAAATCAGCGCCTCGGCACCGGCTTTTCTAGCAGGCCAATCTTCTCTACTCAGAAACTCCATCAAACACATCATCAAATTCTTAGTCACATTCTTCCCGCCGCCGTTCAAAACTCCCTTTACTCCGCCAACACTTCCAATCAACGCCATATCGCAGCCTTCGCCTTAAAGCTCTCGCATTTCGCTAATTTCTCGAGCCTCGGCTACAACTTTCTCAAGCTCCCAAAATCTGAATTTCCTGATCCCTCGATTACCGCCGCCGAGCATAATGCGGCGCCGGTTTAGGTGTTGGAGTCGTGTTTGGTGAAGAGGGATCCGAGGAAGGGTTTGGTGATAGAGGCGAACGGGTGTGAAGTGAGATGGGAGGAGAGGGAGAGGGAGGCGTCGACGTAGGCGGACCGGACGGAGGAGTCTGGTTCGCGGAGGTAGCGGACAACGGCGGAAAGGATTTTGGAGAGATGTGGGGAGAGGGAGTTGCCGTGGTGGTTGGAGAGGACGGAAATGAGGCGGATGCATTGGCGGCGGACGGGGGACTTGTCGGAGGAGTCGGTGGGGGAGATGGAAGAGAGGAATGAAGGTAAAGCGTCGGTGAGCGTGTTTTAGAATTGTTGGAGGAGTCGAGCTCTACCCAAAACTTAGGATTTGGGCGTGTTTTAAAATTAATTATTGGTGGCGCTTCGTTATGAAGCACCACCCGTTCTTATTTATTGGTGGCGCTTTGGTTATTAAACGCCTCCCATACAGTTTTTGGTGGCAGTTTACATGAAAGAACTGTCACTTTTGTGCATTTTGAGGCGGTTTGAATCTGAAGCGCCACTTATAAGGCGACACTAATTTATTTTTTTTACCGGTACGTGAACCAATCTCAACAACCCATTTATACAAAAGAGTACCGTGTTTAATCATTCAACATGTAAAAACGTGTTTAATCATTCAACATTTAAAAACCAATTGATAATTTACCTATGAAGATTAAAAGATTGTGGTAAATAACTAATATAAATCTTAAAAATACTATTTAATAGACTACTGCATGCACGCATTATTATAATCTTAAAGTATAATAATTATTATTTTAATGTAATAGTATTTAACATTATTATAAATTTAACTCTATATACTAATGATGTATTTCTTGAAAAAAAATGTAAGTAGGTCCAAGATTCCTAAACAGTAGGTCAAATGGAAGAGCAATTCAGTAATAAAGAAATTAGTCAAAACTTCCATTCTGCCTAGACCACAAGTTGAACAGCAAGATTCCCTACCAATTGGGTTTGGGGCCAAAAATATGAGAGCACATGCTGTGGTACAAAATCAGTGCTCTCTATAATAGCATTAATAATTCAAAGCAAATGAATGAATGGCTCTATAATTATCGCAATAATTAATTCTAAAAGTATAAGATTATGAAATCATATGAATGAGAGGTAATCAAAAAAGGTTAACCACGAAAATGCGTAATTCCGGAGCAGCGGAGTAACTTGGTGAGCTGTCTACGCACCTGAATATCAGGTGGAGAATTAATTGGTATTTGGGTTCATATATACAGCCTATAACACTCAACACCTAAATTAATTGCATGCCTTGAAGTACAAACAAAATAATAAATTGTGTGTTTGGAAGTTCCAAGCATAAGACTTCGGAACGAGACTGAAACTGGGACTCTTAAGCAGCAGATTTAGAGACGATGAATGTGCAGTTCGGTACAAAGAACTGCGACTTTGAAACCTAGGTTTTACTAAATTGATAAAATCTCTTACCCATCGCGACTTTAATATAATATATTCGAACTACTTATGCTTTAATGTGAGAGAAAGACGAATCTTGGATGAAGAAGGAGAAGGGAGTAGGGATTTGAGAAGCGAACGATTTGCGAAGTATGGAGTATGGACAAGGTTCGTAATATCTGATTTTGTATTTGGAATAACGTATACTATTTTTATAAGAATCAAAAATTAAATACTTAGCCAACCATTTTTTACAATTAAATAATTAAATATTATTTAATACAATATTATAATACAACATCATTCAATTTCAAATGTGATTTGACATTATAATATAATAATATATTATCATTTACTTTTCAAATATATTTGATATCTACGGTAAAAAGTAAAAAATTTTGGCCAAGATTCTGAATAATATGATTCAGAATTCAAATGATTGATAAGGTTTAAGGTATATTTTTCTATGTTAGGGTTTAATTTTCCATTTTAAGGGATTAATTTTTTTATTTTAGTTCATTTTCAAGTTTAGATTTTAGAGTTATGATTTCATTTATTTGTAATGGTATCTATCAATTAGATGTTTTGATTTATTAAAATTGCGAAAATTCACGGTATAATAACTCACAACTCCGAGTTTTTCATTATTTTTCCAAGAAAAACATTTTAACTCTCAATTTCAAAATTTATAGAATGAAAATATAGGCAATCTCAATCTAAGTAATTAACTAGTAAAATAATAAAAACTCATATTACTAGTACAAGCTCTTTCAAAACAAAAAACAAAATACACAATTTGGTTCTCATGAAAACAAAAAATTGGATGAGAAAAATATTCGTTCACGGGGATGCGTTGCAGATGTGATGGCTCAAAGTGCTTTAAACTCTTGAATATTCCAAGTGTCGATTGTATAACACGTTCTCCTCATTTTATAAACTTTCATACTTGTGAAACAAGGGAAGTCTTAGAATCTTAGTATATTCACTCCTATATGAATGTGTGGGTAGGAGATAATAATTATATTTAATAGTTACAAGATAAATGTTAAAGCCTGTATCTAATATTTCGTAAATATAATAACAAAATGGCAACGACTTATGTAAGGCAAGATTGACGGGTCATGCCCGTTAGGCAATCTGATCCGATATTATAATATATTGGTTTTTGTACTCGAAAGTATTGATTTTCATAAATGTCTGACTCGTGATATGGTGTATTGGTTTTTATGCTGTGATGTATTGGTAGTCTAATGTATTGATTTTTCACTATAATGTATTGACTTTTGTACTATAATGTTAGGGATGTAAGTGAGCCGAGCCGGCTCGTGAGTTATTCGGGATCGACTCGAGAAAAGCTCAAATCGACTCGAGTTTAATCGAGTCGAGCTCGAGCTACTCGAGCGAGGCTAATCGAGCTTTACTATATTTACCATTTTATCCTTATTACACTCACTTATTTACATATATACCCTAAATATATAATAAAAATTAATATTTGCTGAAGAAAAATACAATTAGTGTGCTTTCGTCAATAAGTAAGTGATGAAGTACAATTTAGGTATTTGTTATCTTTATGTATTATGAAAACATGTAATTGATACCCTATATAAAGGAGTCTTTGATGAATAAGAGAACCCTAATTTCTACCGTCTCCTTCGTCTCTCTATTATGTCTTCTCCTTATACTTTTCCTTTTACACGTTATCAGCACGAAATTCTAACCTATTGAGAGTGATCGACAAATAAGCCTCCATAACCAAATCAACAATTTCACAATTTTCGTAGGTCGAAAATCTAACTGCGCTTTAAGTTTGAAAAATAGTTTTCTCACGTTCCAATTCTTAAAGAACCTTCAAGACCTTTTTAATTACGTTCTGAATGGTGGAAATTGGATTCGAAGATACGAGGAAATATATATATATAATTCCGAACAAGGCAGATTTTGTTTTCAAAATTTTATGTGCAGTGTTTTTCAAAATAAAATTTCTCACAATCGAACCGTTGGTTCAAGCCAGAATTTGAGTATATTATTTCAAACATATACAGGTTCAATATGAACGGTGAAGATTCTAATATGAAGTCTTAAGAATCCGATAATGGATTTTGAATAGAGCTGATCCTGTTTCTCAAAACTGTCTGCCCAATTTATTTTAAAAATTCAATTACACACAATTTAACCGTTGGATGAAGCTGAACTTTGGATATATTATTCAAAACACATAGAGTTTAAATCTGTACGGTGGAGATCATATTTGAAGCTTTTAATAATCCAAAACCTAAAAACAAAATTAGGAAAGAATCATGACTTTCCTCCAAGGTAACTCGAATTACCCTATTATTTATTAAATGCAATTATTGTGCATGTATATGTATATATGTTACCTATGATTATATGCATATGATGTTATGTAAAATATTGACAAATATGAAATTTTGCATTACTTTAATGATATTCATAGAGTACATAATATATTATTACTTATACTTTTAGATGATTTCTAAGAAATCGTAAATAAAGTTATTTACACGATTAGATGAGAGATTGATTATGATTTTGTCAAATATGTTTGGTTAATCATGAATTTCGATGAATTTATAGATTTCGTGTATGTTGATGATTCTTTTCAAGTTGATTTTATAAGCTACTTTCAATGTATGTATCATTGATTGTATATTTGAATATTTTCATGATAATGAAAGTTTATGAACGATAAAAAATTGTGTAAATAAGTCTTGTGATAAGTATATTAATATGATATCAAAGAAAGATTATGACATACTTCAAATTCATTATCTAAAGAAATTGATTAAACTAACTTAATCTAAATACAATTTAATATACTCAAAATAAATTGAGTACTACCATTATTCGTTTGATGTGGAAACTAGAATAACTACAATTCCACAATAATATGACCCATCAACCCCTAATTGACAAAGAATTGTCAAACTTAGTCAAAGTCAATTCTCTTATGAACTTGAGAATTCATATTGACCCCAAATCTTATATTGGAAGTATATGTAGTTTCAAAATCTCAATAAATTTTTGATGTAATCTAAATGAATATTTTGAGAATTTTATGAAACACTACTTCCAAACCTAAGAATTTAGTTAAAAGAAATAGGTTTGCTTGCTAAAAAGGGTCAATGACTTTGATATGTTGCGACTAAAAATATGTCTTACCATATGTGAAAAACAAAGTCACTTTAAATGACAATAATAAATTGAGAGATACGATATCACTCTATTTTTTCCCACTTGAGCAAACATACTGATGCGCTTGTATAATATTAATTATGATAGTGAGTCGTTAAGAGACATGACATTATTATTCATAATATCAATGTTAGACCTCTGGATAAAGAAATTTCTTGAGGCTAACTAGGATCGATATGAATAGTGGAAATAACCTCAAAGTAAAGGGGAAGAGACATGTTGATCCCTACCTGTGTGTGAAGAATGAACCACAAGGTAAGATATTTAAGAGTTTGTGATATTTATTGGGAGTGGTATAAGTCATGGATGTTCTCAAAATAACATTGCTTAGTCAATGGATATCCTCTATTTTGATTGATGAAATTTGTTTGTTTCTTACTTTACAAAAAACTTGTGAAAGTATAATCAATCATTCATATTAAACTATTGTATTTGGTCTTAAAGTTTATTTTGAGTTAGATTTATGTGATGTGGCCTGGTTTAATTATTTTTGGCTTATTGGTAAGTTTTGTATTTCATTCTAAAGCATTGAATGTACTTGAGTTTATTTACCACACATTCACATACAAGGTTCATGAGAAAATTATTAGATATAATGTAACATATCTAGCAAATAATGTAAAATATTAGAATGAAAAGTGTTTCATTCAAATATCTCTGAAGAATGTGAGAATTTGTCGAGAAATAGACAATTATTCACTTAATTAATATTTATATGTGACAAAGTCTTGAGGCCTGGTGGCACATTGATTAAAGTCATAAAATCTCGTTATGGACCAAGAGCGAACGAACCTTGTTAAGTTTGATGGTATTCATGTTGATGATTATCACTAAGAAGTACATTGTGTGAATGGAGCTATACTTTTAACTTATAGTTTTAGAGTCAATCTAGTCATTTTAGTTTACTACTTTTTGATCATTGAATCATAAGATATGACCAACAAAGAACTTTTGGACACGACTCATTCAAGTTTTGACACGACTGACATGGATTCTTTGGTCATCGTGATATGATTGTCCATATTATAAGAAATTAATATGGACATCTTTTATTTTGAATGAAATACAAAACGAGATAGAAATTTGATGCACAGTATAGTGTCGAACTAATGCTGCTACATTACAGCTAGTGCATTCTAAAGTACTAGGAGCACTACATACATTCATATCTCAAAGATACATCACTCATTATTTCAAAACTTGTTCATTAGCAAAATTGTATGATTGAGACCTGCATTTGATAAAGATACAAAGTATAATATTTCATTCTTATAATTGATAATTGGTGATACGTGTGGACATAACCATTCAAAGTGCAGATCATTCTAGTATTGTATAGTTTTGGTCGATGCTTCGGCACGTATTGTCCATAAAAATATTGTATTTGCAAAACTTCTATCACATTTAATATAATTGAGGACTCACCACCCTTATAAAGCACCTAACCTCATAATGTTGAGAGTTTACATCAAAAGTACTTGATGTATATTGCATTTTAATAAAATTGATGTACTGGTTCTTGTACCCTAATGTGCATATATAATAAGGTCTCAAAGAAGACACCATCACAAAGAATATAGATGGTGATTACGACAATATTTATGCGCACTCATTTATCTTAGCACAGGGTTATGCAATATTGTACGCAACTCTTACTTATTCATTTATGAACCCCTGCTAACCAGATATTTTGCGTACAAGTTGGTAACTGGATATAAGCCTGATAATTCATATCTACGCATATTTAATTAAGCAGTATATGTGCCTATTGTGACCCCACAGCGCATTCATGTGGGTTTCTAAAGACGATTAAGTATTTATGTTGGATATGAATCTCTAACATTCATCCGCTATTTGAAACTTTTAACAGACGACCTCTCTCTCGCTAATTTAGCGAATTTGTCACTCTAATGAGACAGTCTTCCCATCATTAAGGGGAGATAACAAAAAGTATTTTTTAATGGAACAACAGGAATAGTTTCACACTATGTTTCATTATGATCCCCGCATTTCACAATGTAATGTGAAAGAAATGTAAAGTGAACAATTGATCTTCAAAGTATAGAAGACTCAATTTCTAAAGTGACGAGATCATATATATACTAGCTTCAAGCGTATCTGCAAGGTTAAAAGTCCACATAAAGAGCACAATATCACGGATTAAGATATTGTAACCATACTTAGTGGAGGTGTGGTTGAGGTCGTGATCCCAAAAGGAACAAGGGGAGGTCACTTTGGTTCGATCAATACTCGCCCAAGGAATAAGAGGGCAAGTATGGCACAAACTCAATTGATCATCAATGAAGATAATTACTCTCATAAGATTATCTTTGATTATACTCATATCCATGAATCATTACTGGAGGACGCTCCGATGTTTAATATGATTCCAGAGAATAAAGAAATCTCAATGTACAATGTGAGTTTATATGAGTTGATGGAACGATTTTTCACACACATTGATGATGTATACACTGTTGCTCAAGGAATCATAGAGTACGATTGTATCGAACCTTTCTCTATTGAAATGACAATATAGAGCAAATTGACCTAATTCTAAAGAATCATTCCAGGTAGAGCTAAATTCACTGACAACAAGACAGGTGTTTGGTCTGGTAGTGCTAACTTCACCAAGTGTAAAGCCTGTAGGACATAAACAAAGTTTTGTCAGAAAGCGCAATGAGAAAAATAAAGCCATGAGATGCGAATCTATACTTGAAGCACAAAGTTTCTCAATACGCCCTGGAATTGACTATGGGGATATGTACTCTCCAATAATAGATGTTATAATTCCAAAGAACTGAGAATGCAACTTATACTTGTGGTTACATTATATCTCTATGGGGATTGTTACATCATATATACGAAAGTGCTTACTGGCCTTTCATTGCCAAGGAAAGTGACTTTAAGACACGGAGCGCATTTTCAATTAAATTAAAACTATCACTTTATGGATTGAAACAATTCAGATGGATGTGGTATAACCGTCTAAGTGACTACTTGATTGGAAAAAAATAATCTATGACCTTACGTATTTATAAATAAAATAAGTTTCAATTTTGCGATTATGATTGTATATGTCGATGAAAGGATCATAATATACACTCTTAATGAAATAAGAGATATCGCTAGTTATTTGAAACTTTAATTTGAGATAATGCATCATGGGAAAACTTGGTCATGTTAAGGCTTTAAACTAAAATCGAGTTTGTGCAATACTAAATTCTACAGTTTGTATATATCCACAAGATGATCAGGCGATTAAATATGGATAAGTGCAATATGTTAGCACTCCTATGATTATTCAAAGTGAAGATAGAGGAAATATCAATTTCGTCAATGGAATGACAAAGAACTGGTGGGAGCTGAAATTATCTACCTACGTACAATATGCGCATTATTGTACCATTACTAATACACTTGACCAAATATTAATTTCTCAAAATTGTTATCTTGATTTAACTCAAGAAAGCGCAATGTCACTGGAATGGAATCAAAATGTAATTTGATACCTAAAAGAAACCATTGACGCGAGCTTATTTTTCCCATTCATAAATTTAATTAGGACTGCAGATGGTCTTGTAATCCCTATAGAAAATGTTGAGTTTACTTGCTACCGTGAAACACCAAATAGTGTCGTTGATGTTGGTTACTCATTCGATCCATGTAAAGAGCTCATTATCATACATGTAGTAGTTCGTGAGTATCTATGATAAATGTTATGATCATTCATATATCTGATGATAGTGGCTTGAACTCTATCACTGAAGAAAATGTGGTAATACGAGTAATATTACCACAACTCTTCTACAACCAACAACTATGCACTTTCTCAAGAATCAAGTAAATTGAGGAAGTGGAGACTTTCAAAGTTCTCTTGACAGATGTACATTTCAAATAGAGGTGTAGACTTTAGGGGGAGTCTCAACATAGGTGTGTTGTAATCTTTTTTCTTAGACCAAGTTTTATTTTTCTCATTGGGTTTTGTTACTTAGCAAGGTTTTAATGAGGCTACAATGAAACACCATTTTACCCTTTGACTTGGCACAAGGGGGAGTGTTGAAGGAAAAATACAATTAGTGTGCCTTCGTCAATAAGTAACTGATCAAGGACAATTTAGGTATTTGTTATCTTTATGTACTATGCAAACATGTAATTGATACCATATATAAATGGAATATTTGATGAATATGAGAACCCTAATTTCTACCGTCTCCTTTGCCTCTCTTTTTTGTCTTCTCCTTATGATTTTCCTTTTACAATATTAAGTATTTTATTTTATACTTTTTTTGATTTTTTTATTAATATTATGTATATCGAGTCGAGTCGAGTCGAGTTCGAGTTTGTCGGGTTTTCAAATTAGCCGAGCTCGAACTTGAGAAAAATTGAGCTCGTTCGAGCTCGAGCTGAGTTCGAGTTTCTAGTTTTGCAGTCGAGCTCGAACCTGACAGTGTTCGGCTCAACTCGCTTACACCCTTATATGATGTATTAGTATGAATTTTTTGCCAAACGAATGATCCGGTGATCTAACTTGACAAGAGTGCTGCCCTGAAAAAATATATATTTACGTATATTCCCCTAGCTGGGCTCCCTTTAATTCTTGGAATAATCACATATAAATGCCCTTGAAATATTTGTTAAGAATATATTGGAGTTGGTTTTAATAATTTCAATTCTTACTAAATAAATAAATAAAATATACTTATGTGTCTTGTGATATTTTAATTATGTGTGTGAGTATATATATACGAGGTATTATACCGTAGACCTGGGAGTACTTTTTAAGGTGTAGCAATTAATTTAATTAATCATCGCATATAACTGGTACATGTCATCACATATAACTGATACATATCATCACAAATAATTGAAATTCTAAATTTAAAATTCAAAATGAAAAAAATAAATTAAAACGAAAAACTAAACCCTAAAAATGGAAAATTAAACTTTAAAATGAAAAACTAATTTAGTTAATACACACTTTATACAAACTCACATTAATTTAGTTAATTTTGAAGCTGATGTATAGTATTTCATAAATTAATTGCTAAATGTACTTATAATATTCACATTTACAATTCTAACATAACATTAACATTTATAATTTATAATAATTGCAACCCTTATATAAGCTTGGAAGCCGAGTAGCCGACCTGTAAAAAGTAAAATATGAAATTGAAATTAAAAAAAGATAAGACCTCATCTCCCCATCCCCTATATATCCCCCACACCCACAAGGTACTGTACTTCGACTTTGAGTAGGGCAATAACGAAGAAAAATTAAAATAAGAGGGCATCCAACCTACCTTGACATGACAGTCAACCAAAAGATCTTCCTTTTTGAAGTACTATATAATATACCTAACATTCTTTGTGTAATTTTTTACTTTCTTAGTTTATTAGGTTGTCCTAAATTTATAAAATAATTAATCATTATCTGAATCATATTTCACAAACACTTGAACCACGGAAATATTATAATTAATTAATTAGAAATCTGAAGTTTATTTCTCCACTATCATCATTGTAATCTAATTTTAGTGGTGAAAAGTTTCCTTCTAATCTTATCATTATGTTTTGCTCTGCGATTTACTATATCTTCAAAAGCATGTGTATACCAACCAAATTTAATCCAATCTTTCTTAATATATATGTATAAAATAATTAGGTTCCAATCCACCAACACCAAAAGTGTGACTTTTTGCTTACTTTAATTGCAATCGTTCCAATTTGTTGACTGATTATTGTAAGTTTGTCAATATATAATTGTATAATACAGCTAAAATGAATTTTCAGAAACTACGCTCAAGTGCCCATATAGACATATGGTCTAATTGATCCACACCCTTTCTAGATTGTTCTTGAACGAAAGTCAAACTCTATCAATTTAGTCTACGATTGCTTATGATCTCAACCTATTTAAACAATATCACATCAACTCTTTGGTTTTCTTACATTTTCGATCACCAATCACGCTGGAATTGAAAAAACAATGCTGTATATTAGTCTATCATCAATAACATTCAATTCAAAATATTTTTCAATCATAAATCACTTTAAACTCAAGTGATAGGTTAATGCAGCCACATGCTATATAATTATACATATTACTATTACGTATGTATAGTGAATTATTCATCACTAAGATAATTCCTAATCTCGTCTCAATTTTTAAGATATAAAATTATGCATATCACAATTATATATCGCTCACGTCCCTTTTAAATATCATATTAGATACTTAATTTTATTACAAATAAATTATTGTTATTGGGTTTTTTATTATTTTCTGAAAAATTTATTCCTATTTCTTTTTTTTTTTTAAACACAACTTTATGATAATAAAACAATAATAAGAAAAAAAAAAAAGGGATGATAACAATAATTATAATATTATTAATTGATTAGAATTTTACATAGTAAGTTAATAATGAGAATACAATGATGATAGATTAATTATATTCCTTAATTATTAACCTAACATTTAAGAGCATTCTCATAATTCATTCATTTGAATACAATTCTCTTTGTGTTAGGCCAGGTTGACGGCCATGACCCGTTAGGCCATCTGACCCGATACTATAATATATTAATTTTTTACTATTATGTATTGGTTTTTTACTCGAAAGTATTGATTGTTCATAAATTTTTGACCTGTGATATGATGTATTGGTTTTTATACTGTGTATTGGTACTATGATGTATTGATTTTTCACTATAATGTATTGACTTTTGTACTATAATGTATTGATATGATTTTTTGGCCTAACAGATGATGCATTAGTCCGGTCTTACATGAGTGCTGCCCTTATTTAAATACACGTTTACGGTGATTTATTCGTTTGAATATTCAAATTCGTTACATATATTTGTCACATATTCTACTAATTTATCTTTATTTATATTTTTTCCATTCAATAAATACATAATAAATTCATAATAGAACCACATTATCTGCCATTAATAGCATTCAATTGGCCTCTTCATTCAAATGTGTATTGAATGAATGGGTGGACACTACTTAATTCTCATTCTAATCAAATACCTATATTTATAGAGAAATTATTTACATGGTGCAAATGAATGCTCCATGCTCTTTAAGAGCAATTATAAAGCGACAACTAATAAAAACAAAGTATGCTATAAAGATTTATTTCACTCAAAAAATCCCTAATCCCTCCATTTCTCCCCCATGCTACCATTCGTAGAAGAGACGGTTTGGACTAGATTTTATGGATTTCTGAATTTTAGTATTCAAAATTTCAAGTATTCACAATTTTATAAATAGTAGGAATTTTGTTTGTTATAGATTTAATAATATAATTTTATATTGTATTTGGTATCAAATCATGTCTAAAAAGTGAATAATAATATATTATAATATTATATTTAATAATATTTAATTTTTTAAATATAATGATAATATATAATTAAAGAGATGAGTATACAAAAAAGTGTAAGAATTTGTTGGTTATTAGGTGAAAATTTGAATGGTAAAACGAGAATTGAAATTCCAAATTCCAATTCAGGTTCTGAGAGTCTTCGACCAGACCGCCCGGTAATGTCAACCGGTATCATTACATTTTCCCATGTAACCAATACAGTACTCAAAACCATTCCTTTTTTCTTTTCATATAACATTTTTTCACACTCGCCAAAAGAATTATTAACAGACCGAAGAGCCGACCTATTGATGACCTATATGTTCTTTGTCCTTTCTCATATATATATATATATGAAACAAAATAAAAACCATACATTCAAGCATATAGATTACAACCATAAATTCAGCCCTCAAATGCTCACCAACTATTTCTACTAGTCAAGAATTGCATCTGAAGATAAGAGGAAATAGTGTTCCAAAGTAGCAACAACTACTAATCCATCAAAACCAACACAAAGCTCACCAAAAAATAAAAACTATACAAGACCCACAATTTATATATACCACACTATACTATAGTACTATTCATGGGTATGTGACAAACATTATATTATAATAATAGACAAAATCTTTAAAGGAAAAAAAAAGTACAAAAGGTTCACAAAATTCTACAGCTCTCTTGTGTAGATTTATACTAAAACCCCAGACAGGGCCACATGTAGAGCACAACATTATGTCCAAGAGTGAATGAGAAATAAAAGTCCCAAGGCACAGTTTACCATGTGCTCCCTACTGAAGTCCCCATTCTACCCTTGATTATTCTCAACATTTACATAACAGTACATGCATTTGGATTCTCATCACTAAAGATCTGTGGTGGATATGCATGATATTCTTGCACAAACCTTTGTGGATAATAAACCTGGTGGTTTTGTGGGTAGTAATAGTAAAACTCGTTCTTTTTCAATTCAAGTTTAGAGTCCTCTGCCGCCTCCGGCTTCTCCGGAGGCGGTGCTCCGCCACTTTCGCCGCCAGCATCACCACCGCCGCCACCTTCCTTGTTCTCCTTGTTAGCCTCGTCGCCGCCACCTTTCTTGGCATCCTTTTCTTTTTCGTCTTTTTCTGGCTTCTTATTATCCTCTTTCCCTTCTTTGGGTTTCTCCTCTTCTTTCTTATCGGGCTCGACTTTGATGATCGTGGCGTGTTTCCCAGTTCTCTTGTGGACATAGTCAACAAGCTTTTCGGGCTCGAAAACACCTTTCACCTTCACTTGAGAGCTCTTGAGATCGGGCTCGGCATTTTCAACTCCTATAATTATGAACTGATTGAAATTAATACAATGATTGTGAATTGACCTTAGTTTGAAGGATTTAATTCAAACAGGATATTATTGAATTGGATACTAGTATATTCCAATTAAAAAATGTATATAAAGATAGATTGTTGAATTTTGGAATTATATAATTATGAATCAAGAACTTTTCGGTTTAGAGATGCAAAAAAGAGACCAAAAGAGGAGAAAGAAAGCAATTATCTCTGTAAATACAGCTGAAAAGTGTGACCAAAAGCATAAAAGAGTACAGAAATTGTAGATGAAAGTAAAGCGAGCATAATTGGCAACTTTCTTTTTTTTTTAAATGGCAAAATAAAATTAAAATAAAAATAAAATTCATGCTTACCTTTCATTCTCAGAATGCGCTTTTTAATTTCTTGAGCACAAGCTTCACAATGCATGTACACTCCCAACACCGCTGAAATCACTATAGGCTGCAACAAAAAACACACAACTTAAATTCCATGATTTTAGTCACAACAATTTCAAAGCAACAATTCAGCCAAATCGTTTGTATCAGCTAGAAGTTGAGAAACACTTTTTTCTAATTAAAAGAAAAGGAAAATGGAGTTTGCAGTCACTTTCAAAATTCATTTCTATTATACCAACACCAACAAGAACTTTCAAATTCAATTTTTTAATCTAGAATCTGAGAATCACTTTTTTTAAGAGTTCCCAACCACTCTCCCAAAATACACCAACAAGAACATTTAATATCACTAATAAATAACAACAACAACAACAATAATGATAATAACAATAACAATAACAATAACAACAACAACAACAACAATAATAATAATAAAGAGAGAAAATAGAATTAAACCTCCTCTTTTTTCTCTTCAACTTTGGCCACCTCTTTATCTTCAGTTTTCTTAGGCTCCTCAGCCGGAGGCTTTGGGATTGGAGAAATAAGCTCAACTTGGCGGTGGCTTTTCCTTTGAACCCTCTCCAAGACCTTGAGAGGATCTGCTTTTTCACCTTTCACAATCACTTTGCTTGTCCTGCAATCTGTTGTTACATCCTCAACACCTACAAAACCCAAAATAATTAAATAATAATAAGAAGAAGAAATGGAATTAAAAGACCAAAAAAATAAATCAAAAAAAAAAATCAGAAGGGCCCAGAGAAGGAGAAAATATAAAAACGGGGCCCAATTTAATTAATTACCTTCAAATCCCTTGAGACAACGGCGGACTTTTCTAGCACACCCCTCGCAATGCATGTACACCTTCAGAACAATCTCTTGCGGCGGCGGCGGCGCCTGCTCCTCCGCCTTGGGCTCCTCAGATTTTTTCTCACCCTCCGCCGCCGGCTTCTCAGGCTTGGGGGCCTCTTCAGATTTCTCCTTCTTCGCTTCCTCCGGTTTCTTCTCTTCCTGCTAAAAAAAGAAAAATAATAATAATTGAGCAAGAATGAACCTCATCACACAGACAAGAAAAGGATTAAAAATGGTGGGCAGAGAAAGAGTGTAAAGAATTCAGACCTCTCCCATTGTTTTTACGATGGATACAGATAAGCTTAAACAAAGAGCTTTGCGGAGACGCACAGATACACCTTGAGTGCGTGTGAGTTTGTTGGGTTAAAAGACAGAGAAAGTGAGGGCGATTAATAGAAAAGGTTTTTGGGGGATGGGATAGATCTAGAGGCAGTGAATAGAAGCGTCATCATTCCAGTGACGTGGCAGTTATGTAACAGGTGGCACGTGCCTCTGTGTAAATTTTGAAAGTACTTTGCTGCCCACAGATTTATTTTACTATTGTTATTATTTTATTTAAAAAATCTATTAATGCTCTGCTTCGAGAAGGGATAGGGGTATGTCCGATTCTGGGCGGAGCGGGACCCAAACTTAGCAGGCCAAAAAGAATTGGGCCTATCTGGCCGGCCTGATTGGCTTTCCGGGCCGGGCTTGGCGGGTTCTTACTCCGACCCAATAAAAATAATATACAAGGGCCGTGTTTGTAGACATGTTAAAAAACCCGGTCAAACGTAAATCGAAACTGAATCGGCGGGAAATCGGTTCAATTTCGGTTTAGACGGTTTCTAGTTCGGTATTAAACCATCGAATTTTCTTCAAAGCGGCGTGTTTTTTTATTTTTAATTAATGAAAAACTTAAATAAAATTTGAATAAAGGACTTAATTTTAATTCTAATATTGAAAATTAAAATAAAAGTTTTTAACTTTTAATATTGAATTAACTTGCCTACGTATTCTCGTAAAAGAATCAAAATCCACGTAAATTAGTTTTTTTTTATTTTAAAAATACATAAATTTAATAAAAATATTTTTTTATTAAAGACTTGATTTTAATTCTAACATTATAAATTAAAATTAAAAATTTTAACTTTTAATATTAGAATTAACTTGTCTACGTATCCTCGTAGAGGAATCAAAACCCACGTAGTTCGATTTTTATTTTTTTTTGAGAAAAATGAGTTTTAAAAAAATATTTTCTTAAAAAATGACTTGATTTTAATTCTAATATTAGAAATTAAAATTAAAATTTCAACTTTTAATATTGGAATTAATTTCCCTACGTATTCTCGTAGAGGAATCAAAATCCATGTAGTTCTTATACTTACCTTACTTTAACTATATTATGTGGATAGTGGAGGAAGCTCGTTTTCGTTCATTCGTCGTTGTCGTTGCTTCCTGAAGTGGTATCGTAATGATCGCTCTCCTCACCTTCATCCAATTACAGCTCTTGTTCTCATTTTTAATCTTTGACCCAACCATTCATCAACATTTGATTTTTAAGATTTTTAGGTAATAAGTTAGACCGTCGATCATCTACCACAAAGCCTCCCGTGCTAAAGGCCTGTTTAAGGAACGACGAGAACCTCCTTGACAATCCTAGAGAGTGTATGAGAAATAGTGGTACTTGCGACCAAAATTGCACAAGATTGTTAGTATCATCGGGCTTTTTCGAGATACTTCTTGATTCAAAAGCCTCAAAATAACTTTCTAATTCCATTGTTCGACTAATACTAGCCCTTTGCCATTTTCGCTGGTATCCTCAATTAACCTCGTATATGAGGCTAGAACTTGTCGAGGGTAATTGAACAATAGTCTTACATTAGAAGTGGTGGTGGGGGAAGGGGAAGGGGAAGGTGACACATTAACATCACTGGAAGATTAATTGTATGAAACAAACCCAAAATCAGACATATTATTACTAATATGAAAAACCTTATTTTTAAAACTCTGACGTTCAGCTGATATTTTATCATTTCACCTCACTATTCATACAATAAGATTGGTAGATAGAGTTGTAAATAGACTGATGAGATTGGTAGACAACTTTGTCCACAGTCTGATTTCATACAATAACGATAAATTTGGAACTTAACATACAAACTCTACATTGATATTTAATAACAAATATTAAACTTACTTTTTTACCAATGTGTTTACAAAATTATTTAATCCCTCAAGAAATATTTTATAAATGACTAAAAATATATAATTAAATTAATGTTCCTGATTTAAGAATATATGTTAACTAATACAGAATTTATGGATAAATCACGTAAGCAAAAACTATTCGAAATTTTGTAATTTAGAATATAAATTCTACAAAGTAGAAAGCAAATATTGTAAACAATGTAAACAATCAGGGATTAAAGAGAAGTAATACTGATATTTATTTAACAACCAAAATAAGCTAATATTATTCATCAAATACCAATAGTTTATCCATCCACAAAAAAAGTAATGTAGAAAAACTAATATTTTGCTGCCAAACATGGCAGAACTTGAATTCGAAAATCCTTATTCAATGAACAACAGCTATATTGTTATTATTCTTTCTCAACCTTCACTTTGCCTTTCTTCACAGTTGTTGATTGTTGTGACTCGTACTCAGTGTTATCAACATCAATAAACTCTAAATTGCAATGATTCCTTTTCGGAGTTGAAAATCCTGAGGAATTCACACTTTCTCCAATTGAATAAACAGTATGCTGTAGATAATACAAAGTAATAAAAATAATAAATTATGTTACGTTGTGAAGAAGAAATGTAATATTAGCAATGCACATTTGAAATTGATGTAAAAATTATTAAAATGTTGATATACTAACACTGTCGTAATCTGGATTGAGATCTGTGGCCCTCTCCATGGAGATGTTATTATCGTCACAAGAAAGCCCCTATATAAAATTGAATTTCGAGACATTAGATATTATAATTTCATACCTGAAATTTATATATTGAAAATAATGATATATCTAAAGATATTCATTATCAGGGCCTAAAAATGAACTACACAAATAAAATATAAAAAGATATAAGTAAATAAACTTACTAGAGATTTCCTTGTTAAAAAATTTATTGATAACCTCAAGATCTTCGGTCATTATTTCAACACCATATATTCTTGTTCATTGGGTAAGTGTATACTTCTGGATTTCCACCTTGAACAGAATTGTTTTGCCAATGAATTGATCTAGATCATCCGGGAAGCAATCTAAATCGTCATCCTAATTCAACACTGAAGTTAGAAGCTCTATAATAAATATAGATTATTCGAATATATCCAGAATATTTCAACTTTATAAGAAAAATAAAACTGTACATAGATTATTGAAACATTCATCTATACAGAAAAATATCTCATTTATACTCCTCGATGATATTACCATTTCAAGAACCTTCTTTAACTCTGATGCACTTTTCTTGATGTATGGTTCAATCTATTCGTCAAACAGCACAAAGGAAGCTGTTCCAGAATCATCTTTAATCCACACCGTCAACTTAAATCTGGTTAAGGTAAAATAATATCATTATATTTTTTTTTAATAATTATTACACTTCATAATTATGTAAGAATGAAAGTGTGTAACATCAAGTTCTAAATTAATTTAACATACTTTGTTTCAGTGAATTTTGGTACTGCAAAACACTTTCTGCACTTGGATCCAACTGCATCATCTATCTTAGTAGAATGTATGGTGCATGCATTATAGAACCATTTATAAGCCGTTTGGAAATTCATTATAGTACCATACACAACAAAAAATCCCTCCTACATACGTTGGATTAAATAAACTTGTTAATCACAAAATTATTAGAGCAGCAATATTTCATACAATCTATTTATGTACAAAACTTCGAAAAAATATTACCTCTGATACATCACACAAATCGATAATTTGTTTGAATTCCAAAGAAGAACTGAATTCCTCCAAATTTCCATAGCCATGACTGGCATCCGTCGTGGAAAATCTTCGAGAAGCTACATCACCACTACGACCATTGGCCATGATTCTTAAAAATAAATAAATTATTTCCCGTAAAGGTTAACATCAAATAAAGTATAACTCATAATTACAAATTTAGGTGGAAAAACCAAAAACGAAAAACTTCTCGTCTGCTAAAGTTAACTACACAAACTTACTTAGCTTTAAAACTCAAGATTTCAGGAATATTCTCGTTAATAAACAACCGACTTGGGTACATCGCATTTTGTATGCCCTTAACACCTGATTTTAGTAATGATATGTGTCATATTCTTACATCAACAATAAATCACTGTTGAAATTAAAAAATGTAGAGCCAAATTCAATTATTAATCATCATTGCCGAATATAAATTAAGTAACTAACCCTTGTAGCTCTTTATCATTCCAAATTGAAGAATAATTACCACAGGACCTTCAGACCCACTCTTCCAATAGTTTGCCATTTGTTCGACAAACTTATTCCAAAATGTGACCGAAATTGTCTCCCCCCTACAATATTAAACGAACAAAAGGTTGAAATAATTTTTCTTGACACTGGAGTAAGACTAAATCTTGCGAAGTAAAGAGCCTTACAAAGTATCTTGTAGTCTGACAGTTGTTCTATTTCCTCCAGTTTTCTCAACTATTTTAATATGATCACAAGCAATTACTTGAGCAATAACATCTATAAAAATGTTAAATTAGATCGAACTTATATATCAATCATATGGAGTAATCACGATTACTACACAGTGTAATTTTTTAGAAAAATAATGGGAAAGTAATAATTTGGAATGTATAACTAAATATGTTATCTTACCAACTAAGCATCTTTCGCTTATTTCCGATGAATGTATATCACTAATCTCGACAAAGCTAAAACCGTAAAGTGGTATGGATAAAGGTTTGTTCAATCCACATAGGCCAGTATGGTTATGAAAAGCAATCTTGTATGGATGTCTTGTTGCTTGGTACTCATCATCATTCTGTTTGATGATAAAATTGGTAACGCGATCAAAGTTACCTTCTTTTAGCTTGTGTTGGTAATTAGGAAACAAATAGTTTCGAAGACTGTCCTGAATTTTCCCATCCTAAAAAGAAGAATTTTTAGTCAATGATATTCAAATTAGATTAAATAACAATAATTTCAAAAAAAATACGGATTAAAAATTTAAAAACTATACCTTCTCGTTGACCAAAATCAACTCCAAACTAAAGGGCTTCTCCGTGTTATCTTTGTAGTAAGTGAACCACATACGAACACATCGAACATTAATTTTCAGAGTTTCCTTGATATGATTCAAAATTGAATATTTGATTGAATAATTATAGTCATCTATTAATGTAGTAATTAACATATAAGTTAGACAGTTAATATAATACTGAAAATTATGTAAAGATTGTGAATTGGTTGATGTGTACTTTTAAACTAATAAAATAGGAAAAGTTGTTGTGTTATCAACAATATATAATATTGAAAATATGTTTATAGATAATCTCAAACTTCACAGACTTTACATATGAACCATTATTGTTTATCGTTCTGAGGAATGTAGTCATAAGTAATTTTATGAGTATTGTCCAAGATTTTTTCGAATGAATGAAACAATGAAAGTTATATGGCAATTAACAATTACGTTGACTTCTTTTAGATATATGCAATGGTTAAAGAGGTTTACAATTATGGTAAAAAAATGAATATGCTATTTATTCTCGAATAGATTCAGTTTTTCTGAGATATGCTATTACGGTAAAAAAATGAGTATCATTAACTTATAGTTAACTTATCATTTCTCTGAGATATGCAGCAAAACAAAATCAAAATTGCCTAACAAAACATTTATGGAGAATATCGAACTAACAAAACATAATAAACATAAATGTATGGATTTAAAAAATAAAAAAAATAAATAAAACATTTGAACATATCTCTGCATCACTCTGCAACAAATTTGTCCCTCTTAAGATATGCAGCATAACAGAATCAAAATTTCCTAACCTTCTTATACACGCTTGTAAGGTACTTGGAGTTTCTGAAATCAACAGTTGATTTCTTCAAGCCAATTCACTTTTTAAAAAGGCCAACAAAAATTATAAAGAAAAACCGAGGCTGAAAATACGGATCGAATCTGAATATTTTCAGATTTAAAACCAAAAACTGATCTAAACACTTTCAACATATTAATACGCTGAATACCACGAATATTTTCAGATCTAAAATCTGAATATTTTCAGATCATCTTTACAAATTCGATTCAGCGAGAAAGTATGCAGATATTGTTATTTGTACTTATAAATCTAAGAACAAAAATATCAGTGATTGAAAATAAAACTGGATAAAAAAACTTATCTGTAAATGAATGCTTAGAAAGAACATTGGGCGAGTAAAAATGACAGAATTTGAACCAAAAAATGAATGCATGGATCTTTCGATTTGAGAATGACTTTTTAATTATTATTAAAAAAAAACTCAGAGCTGAAGAGACGGAATGCTAAAGTTGGGAAAAGGCTTATTAACAAAAATAAAGAAAAAAGTTCTTATTTATACCACCTCAAAATTCTGGCCTCGTCCCAAGATAGAACCCTTTTAATAAGAGCTCGACACGTCAGCATTGGACAAATTTTATTGGTCCACCTATTCCCTGAATTACTCTCTGCGTGACAAAGCATCCTAAATAGTTAACACTATTAACAACTTCGGTGGATATTACGAGAAAAGTTTGCCATAATAATATTATAAAAGAAAGAAGAAAAAGAATATTAGAGATGAATTGATGTATAAGAGAAGAAGAAGAATATTAGACATGAATTGGTGTGAGGATTGATGTTGGGGAGAGGAGTATTTATAGGTGTAGAAATGGATTAAAGAATCTTAAAAAAATAGTCATTGGAAATCGCCGTTTTCGATTAAAACCAGCCAATTTCAGTTAAAACCGACAAATTTTTGTTTAAACGACGGTTTAATCTCCGTCGGCTATTTTTTTGGCCGTTGATCTCCAACGGCTTTTCGAGTCGTTGATTTCAAACAGTCAAAAACTGGCCGGTTTTAACCGCCAATTTTTTTAAAATTTCCGATTAACCGGCGATTTCGGCTTGCCGAAATTCAGAACCAAATTCGAATCACTGGAATCCGGTTCACGGTTTCAGTTTTAACCGAAACCACTGGTCAACGGTTAACCAGAACCGTGACCAGAACCGGAACCGACAGCTTTCCAGTTAACTGGAACCGACAGTGACATGTATAGAGTGTTTGGAAGTTATTCAAATCCTCTAATTTAGAATCACTTGTATACTTGAAAACATATTATTAGAAACCTAATTATGTATGATGGCCAATAAATATATTGATGCAATTTATTATTGTTTTTTTTAATAATATAGATTTATATGGTGAATATATTAATTAATTAAAAAACATTTACAAAAAAAGTGTTATTATTTTGAGATTATTAAATATATAGATTTCTTTAGTTGCTTATTTGCAAATATATTAAATTCAATTTGTGGAAATATATTAATACGAGGGATTTCTTTCCTCACAAAATATTGCGAAATTTCGCTTTTACCACCTAAAGTTTAAAATTGATAATTTACCTCCAAATATTAACGAATTTTACAATTTGCCTACTAACTCCAAATCCTGGCCAAAAAAAGTAGTTGAAAAACGACCACTTGGGGTTATTAAGTGCAAAATTATCATTTGAACCAAGATAAGTTTTGTTTGTCTCATAAAGCATACTAGTTTTTTTTTACTTTAGCTTCTAAATTATCCTAAAGTACGCGAATTTAGTCAATTACCCTCCTATTTACTGGTCTAAAAAAATGCACGTATATTAATTTTATTTTTGATATAAAATTAAATACTAAATAAAATACTTGATTAATAGAAGATTTCTAATTCAACACACCACTAGATTATTAAAAGATAAGTTCAAAAAATAAAAATCATCTATGATGGTTATAGATATTTAAAACTAAAAATCATGGTTAATTCTAAAGAAAAATACCGTATTCTCAACTCGAGTCATTTCTGGATATCATTGTACCAATGTCTAATTCTCATTGATTAATAATAATTACAAAATTTTCTATGTTGTTTAGATTAGTTTTGTTATTAATTTTTATTTACACACTTTGAAATATAAAAAATTGGCAATGTTAAATTAGGTAGCTTGGATGACACATAATCAACCGAAACACCATTCTTTATTTGACAGACAAAGCGTGAGAAGCTGACAAATAGAATAGGAATATTATATTATTAAAATAGATAAATATGAGGCATGCTTGACAAATAAACAACAGAAGCACTAGAATTCTTTATTTGACAGACAGCGTGAGAAACTATTAAATAGGCTAGGAGGATTCTGTATTAATATATAAAATATCAAATTACTTCCAATAATTCAAATTCATGAATATGGAAAAGATAAATATCAAATCTTTACCAGCCAATTAAAACTTCAGTGTTCTCGCCCTGGAAGTACATCTTCTGCAATAATAGATAATGATCATTCTATATAAGTTAAATTACAAGTCCAATAGTTGAAGAGAGAATTTCAAAGGATAAGGAAAAATCTTTATAATTAACTTGTCAAATTCAAGGTCCTCCTTGTTGTGGTGTCAAGTCACAATAATTTCTTAATTAAATAGTAAGGTGTCAAATAATCGAATTAACATGATTGGAGGTTATCTATCTCAAAAGAATATCGAAGGATCAAATCCACCAAGGAGATCTTCAATTCTTCAAATTTAAAGTCAAGTCATAACATTCAATTCTGGTAAAAGTTTTTGGCCCCTTGATTAATATTAACCAAATCTAAAATCAAATCCGAAGGAGATCCAATTGGTGAAAGCTCCAAAGTTTCAACTAATCCAAGAAAATAAGAATTAGAGGGTTCTAAGCAGAGATTTAAACCCACAGTGTTGGCTTCATTCATATAAATTCAACTTGTTGAATCGAGCTTTTATATTCCTCTTTTAAAAATTAAAAATCCAAGTTAAACTAATGCGCGTCTACGTTTGAAAAGGTTTAGCTTGCCTGCAAGAGAACGGGGTCACTTGTAGACCGGTAAGTTAAACTCAGGTCGATCTCTCGAGGAGTGGAATACGGAGTCAACGATGTTTATTAGAACACAAATTCTAATACTAAACACGCAATCAACGGGGTTTTTATTTCGAAAATCACCAAAGTACTTAATTTAAAAAAAAATTTGATAACTTATCTTGCTCCGAGGGCGTCAACCTCTTCACAAGAGTAGTTTGATCGATGAACAAACTCAACAATGATTTTTATAACTTATTCTAAAGACCGTTCCACCAAATCTCATTCAGACATTAAACCGAACAGTTGATATGCATTCACGAAACACAATCAAAACGTAACAACCAAACCAATTATCCGAAACTGAAAAATACGAATCACCAATGATCATAAAACAAAACGTCAACGATCTTTCATAGATAATAAACGATCCACATGAAACATCTAACACAATTCTACGAAATTGTTATCTAACATAAACTATTGATAGGTGAGAAATTGTATGGTATTTAAGGTTCTAAAGACTATGTTTTTATGTGCTTCATATTGTTATATATGTTTCTTTCTCGCCTATTTGCTTTTATGAACAGATAAGCACCAATTGCATATCTTTCTCTTATTTTGTAGTAATTAGGTGCTAAACTGGCGTAGTCAAGATTGAAGGATGATGCATAAGAGTTTCACGAAGAATCGAGAGGTTGCTTGCCGTGGCTCGCGTCACGCCGAAGGAGACACGCGTCGACCGATGTCCTGGATGAGAATTGCTCTCAGTCACGTTGATTGTGCCCGCGTCGACCAACCTAGCCACCCTGCCCACGTCGACGCAGGCCATGACTTGCGTCGATGCCCATGCCTGCCCGCGTCGATTGATGCCCGACGCGAAAATCCTATTTTTAAGGAGGAAACTTGTTTTCCAAGTCATAAACATCTATAAATACCTTCCTTATGTCTAAAAATTGGGGGAATCGACCAAAACACAAATCTTAGGGTTCCTAAGAACCAAAAGGACCCCAATTCAACCATTCATCAAGAGCTTGAAGATTGAAGACTCAAGATTCAAGATCTAAGCTTTCTTATCCCTCTTTATCTTAGAAATATGATTTTCTTCTTTATTTTTCTCTTGTTATTTCATGAAATCTATGAGTGAGTAATTGTTTATCTAGTCCCAGGGATGTGGAAACCCTCGTGAGATTATGTTTTAATTAATTCCCGTGATATTTATTTCGTTCTTCATATGCGATTGCTTGTGTTATTCTATATTCATGACATGATTGCTTAATTCTTGATTCGGATTGGCCACCTAGATTAGGGATTGATTATCAATTTCTAGATATAGGATTTCCTCCCGTGTAATTGTCGTAATTTCTATTTTGCTTGTAGCAACTAATGGTCTCGCATCATTAGGGGTAACACAACATAAGTTAAATAAACCGAGCTTATGAGTTTATTGCTTAGATTAACCTATTTTCCTGGTTATTAATGCTATTGGTGGATTAAATCTAGAGAGCTTATTCTATGTTGTTCATTAATTAGGTTTAATTGAAGAGCTTGTTTTAATTAAATATCCAGTAAGGGCAAACTCGAGTAGCAGAGCTTATTGTTACTTAGGGTTTTTAGTTTTATATGATGAGTGAATTATAATATTGCACTTGGTTAGATGAATTGAACGAGGGTGGAAACTGAATTAGGACTGGAGCTTTATTATTATTATTATTATTTATTATTTATTTTCTTAATTGTTTTATTTATTTGTTTTTACATGTTTTCTTTCTTTATTTAGTTATTTAATTCTCATTAAGAAGTTTATTATCTCTACTCCCGTTTTCTTAGTTTAATTAAATACGAACAATCACAAATTACTCCACACTCCTCGTGGGATCGACCCTTACTTACCACTGCTACTAGTTAGTAGAGGAAAGTTGAGGACTTTTATAAATATTACATTTGACGTGTAACGACGCGCGGTCATTTATCAAACTAGACTACGAGATAAAGTTTAGAGATTACTAAATCGTGAGATTTCTCAATCACGATACTACGGTGAATCTTGCCAAATCATTGCTATTTTAGGAAATGAAATGAACCTCACTGAATCTGAGAAGCTTGTCACGAACCTCCGCCTTTAACAATTATCTGAACCAATCGAACTTCTAAATATTATTGCCATAAGGGCTATAGGTCAAAAGTCGAGAAAGTTGTCAATTTTTTCTTCTAATGTATATGATCCAGTCTTGTGGGTGAAAGGATGATTAATCTTTGCAGATTTCTGAGTTTAATAGGCTCAAGAACCGTTTTGTAACTGAAGAATCCTGAAAATCTGCATTTGTAACGTTTGAATCCGATCGGATTGCTCATTGGTCCAATCGGATGAAAATCTCTGTCCTCTTGACCGGTCGGACGTAGGTCTTCTTCGATCGGTGCGTGTCTTGAAGGTCAATCCGATCGGTTGTTGGTCTTATCCGGTTGGATAATTGTTCTTTTGGCTACTTCGAGTTCTGATTCTTGGTCTTCGATCCATGGGTCTTGTCAAATGATTCGGCTGAAAGATGAAACAAGAAAAATGGCTTAAAATGGCCAATTATTGAATAAAAAGTCGAGAAGCTAAGCAAAAGGCTAAATAATGCGAAATCATGCAAAATAGCTTATTCTTGACCTAAGAAGACGGTAAAAAGACTAAAACATGACTCGAAATATGTACAAAAGTGTAACAAAAACGTACAAATCAACCACCCCATGCTTTATTGGCTTGTTCGTCCTAGAATAAACGAAAGAATCGAAATCAAGAAAGAGTGAAAGTGTTTAGATCAAAGAGTCATGTTGTGCATATACTTAGTTTTGCAAATATAAACACTTTTGTTGAGAACTCTTAAGCTTAGCTTTCGTTACCTTTTCACCTTGAAATCAAAAGAATGTGTCCTCACAAAAGAGAAATATATTATGGTGCACTCATCCGCTCGTATTTTTAAATAGGTAAGTGTATACGCTCGGATCAACATAAACGTGCATTCAATGACTCGTGAGATCAAAGACCCGTACATCGCGTATGTGTGCACATTAAATTAAGAATCGAATTAGGACTTTCTAGGGTTGTAATGTAGGCTCTTTGGTAAGGTGTGTCACATATAAACATGTGTGTCTAACTTGCGAACAACTGCAACATATAACTCACTCAATCGAATACTTTTAAGCATAGAGCATAATTTTGCTCTTCATTCCTCCCAAAACAACCATGTATCGTTATTTCCAAACTTTTATAAATAAGGTTATTCCTTAACCCAATACCCGAACTACCAATACACACTTGCCTTTATAAATCTGCTTTATCCTTAACATATGGATGCTGTTATGAACTTAAGCACCCTTAATTTCCTCTTCTCTTTTTTTTTTTTACTTTTTATTTTTTTTCTTTCTTTTTCTTTTATTTTCTTGTTTTTTTTTTTTTAATTATAAACTCTACTAATTCCCACCTTGCAATCATCAATCTCAATAGACAAATGATAAATAAACTCTCATCTCACAAACTTAAACGAAACAAGAGCTACAATTAAGCTCGTGGCTATCAAAGAGATGGAATAAAGGCTTTAAGGGGCTTATTAGGGATTTATAGTGGTTTTTATTTTTTGAATATAGCTGGAGTCGGGTTTTATATGTGCCTATCGTCATTTCTGAAATCAAATGTACACATGCGACTTAGAGACTTCTCAAAACACTTACCGAATCACAGCATGTAATGTTGGTAATCACACAAGGCTTCTCACATGGGTTTTATTCAAACTTTGAAAGCAAGGTGATCAGGTTTTGAAAGATTCGCAAAATTGTTAACGACTAAGTGTTGTTAAATATATATATATATATATATATATATAGGTTTTGAAAATTTTGCACTAAACAAGCCCAAAAAACTCTAACGATAAATCACACTAAACATGATTTCGACAGGCATGCCAGTACAAACACAATAAGCATGGAAATAATTTCGACAAGGGTTGAAATAAGCAGTTGGTTAATTCACACGTAGTTACTAAATGAAATGACAAAAACTAAGTAAAATAATAAAAGCGATTTGAATTATGCATGCAAACAGTTCCATCTGGTCAGATATAGCATCCGTCCAACCGGATGAGGTGTAATTGATATATTCGACCGATTATTGTTCTCCGCGCCCATCATGAAGGTCGGGATGGATATGTTCCGACCATTGAAAGTTCTGCTTTCAACAAGCATAGGTATGCTCGGATATACAACATCATCATCGTAAGGGTCGACGCCATGGTGCCGTGCGAGCTCGGTGACGAACGTGCGCAAGGTGAACTTTGTCGTCTTCTTATCGTTCATTCGTTGAACATTTTCTATCGCTCTGATCAAGAGTGGATACAGTTTCGCGTCACTGATTTGTACATATTTGTATGTGATTTTTGTGTATTTTTGCATTGTGTTCTGTGTGTTTTGTCGGGTTTTTAGGTTTGTTTTCTCCTCGTATCTCTTCTTTTTAGTATTTCTCGTTTCTTATATCATTTTATGTTTTTCTCCTTTATTTTATAAGTAATAGTTTAATTATGTTTAATTTTATATTTCATCATCGAGACGATGAAGATTGGACGAGCAATGCGCTAGGATTACCGGGAAGCATCGGTCGATGCCGACGCCGACGCCCGTTGATGCCGTTGAGCTATCCGCGTCGATGCCTAGAGCTGCTTGCATCGGCCGACGCTAGGTTGACGCACATGCCTAGAAACTCTCTATGAACATCGATCCATAGACCGTCGACCGACGCACACCTGCCCACGCCCATCGATGCAACCCTGCCGACACGTACCGCCGATCCCTAGCACGCGTCGACGCCGAGCCTTGGCAAGCGTCGACCGATGCTCCGACGTTGGAGCAGTTATTTTGGCAGTTTATTCGGGAAAAATCTACAAATATCCATATCTTCCTTAAGAAAATAGTGGCCTGAAGGTTCCACATCATAGAATACTCTCGGTTCTTGTCCTGTTCAATTTCATGCAAGATTCGGGTTGAAGACTTCGTTGTTTCGTCGTTTCCATTCCGTTCATTTTTCAAGTTTGTACTTCGTCCTTGTTTTACTTTCAGTGTTTAAACTTTAGTTTCTAGATTTTAGATGTTAGATGTTAGATAGATTAGTTTGTAGTATGTAGTTAAATTTCTAGTTTAAACATCGTTGCTTTCTTGCTTTCAATTCATTTTTCGTTTCCTTATGAATGTTCTAGTTAGATTAGTTGTTCATTTTTGATGTCGATCATGTTCATGTCTGCATTGATGTTATGATGTTGATCATGATGATTTTTTGCGGCTAAGTTTATCGTTCTAGTGCCTAGGGTCATTTAGAACCATCGGGATTGACAACCCCGATCGTGGAGATGATTCTGGCGCATTAGAACCTTGCTTTTCTTAATCGTTTTAAAGGCTTTTGATTTTATTGCTCATAGATGTTAGAAACCCCCAAACCCTATTTGATCGCGTGTTAGTTTAGTTTTTCCTTTCGTTTATATGTTCGTAAAATTAAACACCGGAATAGTTTCTGATTAGTCTTCTGAAATGAAATGGGCTGAAGATTGTTGGGAATCTATGATTTCCAATTTTAGCTTGGAAGATACTGCTTTAACCGAGTAGTTGTAGATATAATATTATTTTTTGGTGTGTTGATATATACTGATATTATTGGTATTTTAATGATTTTAAGCTATTTCGTGTTGCTATTTTCTTAATTTATCAGTATTTGATGCAGCTCTTTTCATGATTTATTATTTTCGTGTTCAAGAGTATTGGTCTTATGGGCAAGAGTATTTATTTTACATGCAAGAGTATTTGTTTTTCCGTACTAATGTATTATATTTGTGTACAACAATTTTAAACTATTGAATGCAAGGACAAGCTTTTTAAAAAAAATTGTACAAACTTTTACTAAGCCTCATTACTATTCATTTGAAAAAAATATATACATTTTAGTCAACAACCGATACTTTGTACTTTAAAACCAATGAAAGGCCAATACTTAACATGTTTTTTTAAAAACATATATTACTATACAGCTGAATAAAATATAAAACTCAAACAAATTCGATACAATTTAGTACAGAAATGGATACTTCAAGTAAAAAAAACCAGAAATTTTTATAAAAACACTTTCATATGCCCCAATAAAAAACTGATGTATTTAGTACAAACCAATACTTCACAATCAAAACTTAATAAATTTCATCACAATATATTAATACTTCACAATATTAAAACCAAAACATCATATTACATAAACAATTACTTCGGATAGAGAAATTAATATTTCACGTATTATAAGAAAAATCATTATTATCCATTAAAAACCTATAATTTTTTTAAAAAAATACTCTTCAGTATAAAAACAGTTACTTCGGAAGGTAATACAAATACATAATATTTTACAAAAAAATTACATTAAGATTCGATCGACATATATATATATATACACACACACACACACACACACACACACACACACACACAAATAAATATATCACGCTAGAAACCAATATAATTTATCGAATTATACTAATACCTCACAATAGAAAATTCGATACTCTTTAGTACATAATTTGATACTCTACATATAAAAACACCAATGCATTTCATCAAAACATAGTAATAGTTCACAATACAAAACCTAATACTTCCTAGAACAAACTACAATACTTCACAATAAAAAGCCAATACATCTCATCAAAATATATTAATCATCTTTCCTCCTCTTCACTGGACCTTGTCTTCCCTTCCAGTCACTCATATGAAGTTCATTAAACATCCATATTATAATGGCTCAAGGGCCGATTTTTACTAAACGTAAACAAAATTCCCAGAGATGCACTACATATATCTTTTTATATTACTTGTTAATATGTAATTAATGTTTAATACTCTATTGCAATTAACATAATAACACTAATATGTTGGTATGAAACATAAAATTAATTTTACGAAAAGGGCATATAATATACCTTTCCACTAGTTTCATAAATAGACATGACGCCCGTAACATGGAAGTGTGATTATAAGTACCATCACACTGCGTAATGGAAAGAAATTAAAAGCACTGGAGAGGCCAACACCTGAATCAGAGAATGGAAATGAGAAACAAAAAATAAAAAAGGAGGAGCGTGTTGATATCGGGTCACCCGATAACAGTTAGCCTAAACCTAAAAATAATATCCATAATTCCGTCATTTTTCCTATTAGATCCAAGATATTAACGTTTTCATCACGAATTAAGCCCCCAATGAGGGAGGACACAGAGAAGCACGTGCGAGATATTTTCAAGAAGATGGAGATCAATATTCCCCTTATCGATGCAACAAAGAAATTCTTCGTTATGCCAAATTCCTTAAGGACATATGCACCCACAAGAGGGGATTAAAGGGAGATGAGAAGGTTCTAATGGGAGAAAATATGTCAGCCATGTTTCAAAAGAGTATACCGCAAAATAAAAAAGAAAAGACTCGGGTATGTTCTTTATTCCATTCACGATTGGTAATTTGAGAGTAGAGTGGGCCATGTTAAATTTAGGTGCTTCGATCAATGTTATGCCATGTGCTATTTTTGAGTGCTTGAACTTGGGTCCTTTGAAGAAAACTGGGGTAGTAATTTACCCTGATGGTGTTATCGAGATGTTCTTGTAAAACCAAATGAGCTAGTCTTTCTGGATGACTTTTATGTGCTAAGTATGAATGACACGGCCTCGAACTCTCCACCTATCTTGTTAGGGAGACCCTACATGAATAATGTCCAGATAAATATCAATGTTCCTCGAGGCATTCTCGCTATGGATTTAATTTAATATTTTTGATGCCATAAGATTTCATGATTGTGATAACTCTGTACATGCACTTGGTTGTTTTTGACTCTTTAGTATAGGAATTTCTAAAGGTACACCATAGAGACAAGCTGGAGACAACTATTATACAATGTTTGGGGAAACACGATCTTTTATCAGGTCACCCAATAACAGAACTGAGCTATGAATGAGGTGTATGAGATGGTCTTGGACTTGCAAGTACTTAAGTCGAAGCCTAGTAGTTATGAAGTTAATATTGTGAAACTGCCCGAATCGCACCAAAAGGTTATCACATCTACTATAGAAGCACCGGATCTCGAACTAAAGTCCCTACTGTAACACTTAAAAAACATCTTTTTGCAAGAGAATGATACATTGCCTATGATTGTATCATCACGGTTATTCCCTTTTTCAGGAGGCATCCTTTTTACGAGTATTGAAACACAACAAACAAGCGATTGGATGGACAATTATGGACTTTTGATTAATAAGTCCATTTGTATGCATGCATAGCATCTTACTCGAGGAAGGTGTCAACATCTAGGGAGCCTCAACAACGCTCGAATCCACCCATGATGAGGAAGTAAAAAAAAATTCTCAAATTACTAGACGTTGGGGTGTTCTATCCAATTTCCGATAGTCTATGGGTAAGCCTAACTCAAGTTGTTCCCAAGAGATATGGGGTAACTATTGTTCAGAATCAAGAGGGTTATTTGGTTCCAACTCAAGTGCAAACTGGATGGAGGGTTTGTATCGACTACCATAAGTTGAATGCTATGACTCGTTAAGACCACTTTCTTTTTACAATTTATTAATCAGATGCTCGAGAGATTGGTAGGTCACTCTTACTATTTTATCCTAGATGGTTTCTCGAGGTGTTTCGAATCCTTATAACTCCCGAGAACCAGGAGAAGACGACCTTCACATGCCCCCTGGGCACGCTCGCTTATCGTCGTATGTTGTTCGAACTATGCAACGCATTAGCCACATTCTAGAGATGCATGGTAAGTATTTTTGTGGAATATGTTGGTGACATCATATAGGTCTTTATGGATGATCTCAGTGTTAAGGCGGTTCATTTGAGTTATGTCTTGAGAATCTTGATTTAATTTTGAAATGATGTGTTGAAACCAACCTTGTATTAAATTGGGAAAACTATCATTTTATGCTGAAACAAGGTATAGTTTTAGGACACATTGTCTCGTTGAAAGGGATTAAACTCGATAAATCTAAGATTGATATTATAACTGCATTGCCTTACCCCGCAAATGTTAGGGAAGTTCATTCTTTTCTTGGCCATGCAGGGTTTTACCGATGATTCATCAAGGATTTCTCAAAGATAGCATCTCCGCTATGTAGGCGCTTACAAAAAGGTGTGGATTTCAGTCTCAATGATTACAAAATGGCTTTTGACACATTAAGAAATTGGCTGGCGACTTCTTCAATAATCCAATCGCCAAAGTGGGACCTACCATTCGAAATCATGTGCGACACTAGTGATTATGCTGAGGGGTTGTGTTGGGGAAAAGAATTTATAAAGCGGCTCATGTGATTTACTATACTTCGAGGACTTTGAGTCCCACCCAAGAACATTATACGACTACTGGAAATGAGCTCCTATCCGTCATTCTTGCCCTCGAGACATTCCGCTCATATATCATGGGGACTAAAGTTGTGGTATTTATTGGTCAAGCAACGCTCCGACATCTCCTTATGAAAAAGGAGATGAAACCAAGACTCATACGATGGATACTTTTTCTTCAAGAGTTTGATTTGGACAACAAAGACAAGAAGGGTGCCAAGAATGTTTTTGTAAACCATCTAAGTAAATCAACGCACGTGGAGAGTGAGTTGCAACTCAACGAGAGTTTCTTGGATGAGCAACTTCTCACAATCGAGATTTCCCCAACAAAACTTTCTGTCATCGAGTCACCCAATAATAGCATCTTCGGAGCCTTGGTATGCCGACTTGGTGAATTTTCTAGTTGCTCATGTTTTTCCAACAGGGATGGTTAAAGTGGGGAGAGACAAACTAAAAAGTGATTCTAAATACTATATATGAGATGATCCATATCTCTGGAAGCATTGTGCTGATGAAGTAATTTGAAGATTCATTCCAAATTCTGAGTTCTATTTGATTCTATATTTTTGTCACGGTCACGCCTACGAGGGACACTTTGGATCTAAGAGAACAACCCATAAGGTGCTTGATTGTGGTTTCTACTGGTCGCCCTTTTCTGAGATGCTCATTAATTTTATAAGTTGTGTGATAATTGTCAAAGAACGGGTAATATTTCGAAAAGAAATCAAATGCCCCAAAATCCAATAATAATATGTGAAATGTTCGACGTGTGGGGTATTGATTTCCCTTTCCACTTTCTTTCAAGAACCTCTAAATATTGCTTGTGGTTGAGTATTTCTCGCAATGGGTGGAAACAAAGGCCACTCGGACTAACGACTCGAAGGTTGTTGCACGTTTTATTAAATCTAGAATCTTCTCGAGATTTAAAATTACTCGGCCGATGATGAGTGATCACGAAACTCATTTTTATAACACGTGGAAGCATTACTTTAGATATATGGTGTCATCTATAGGATTTCTACAGCATATCATTCACAGACAAGTGGGCAGGCTGAGACTTCAAATCGAGAAAATAAAACCTATCTTGGAGAAAATTGTTAATGCAAACTGAAAGATTGGATCATCAAACTAAAAGACGCACGTTGGGCATGCATGACAGGTTATAATACCAATTAGGATGTTTCCTTACATACTCATTCTTGTGAAGCCATGCCACTTTCCGGTGGAGCTCCAGCATAAGGCATTCTGGGCGGTGCAATAGTGCAATTATGAGTATGATGGAGCTGGGTTACATTGAAAGTTGTAGTTGCAAGAATTAGAGGAGATTTGATATGAAGCGTTTGAGAATTCCTTGATTTACAAAGAAAAGATGCCTTACATAACCTGAATAAAAACATTTTGTCAAGGGCGACAAAGTGCTACTTTTTCATTCTCGCCTTAAAGTGTTTCCAGGAAAGTTGTGCTCCCTGTGGGTTGGTCCATTTGTCATCTATCACGTATTTCCTCATGATGTAGTGGAGAATTATAGCCCCGAGATGAGCAAAATGTTCAAGGTGAATGGACATCAACTTAAGCCATGTTACGAAGGGTTTAATATAGTTAATAAGGAGCAGACGAAGTTACAACTGCCGCCTTCAACTTAAACAAGGGCATAAGAAGTTGAGCCAACGACTTTAAAAAAAGGCGTTGGATGGGAAGAAACCCATCATTACTTTATATTATTAATAATATTTTTTTTATTTCTATTTTACTTTATTTCTTTTATTGTTGTTGTTGTTGTTACTACTATTGTTATTATTTTTTCTCTCACAACTTGTATACAACAACTTATCTAGGTTTAGAAATAGGACCTACCTGAACTTCTTTACGTTGAAGGGAGAGAAAGGTTTGGTTGGAGAATTTAGATGATTGGGTCTATTTTGTGGAAAAAGATCATCATGGTTTTCAAGACCCGGGACCTTCTCACCATTGACTCGGGTGATATCTATCCCTGTTCTTCCCTTGTGTTGAATATTTATTTGATTATTATTGTCTTATGCTTGTTGAGGACAACCTAAAGTTTGAGTTTGGGGTGGGGTGGGGTGGTGGGGGTGTTGGTGGTTAATGGTTTATGATGCGTGTGGTGTTAAAATCAAGAATCTGAGAAAAAAAGTGACGTAGCAGGCTATTATTAGGTGACTCGATAACAGCCTAGTAAGTTGCATTTGTGATGATGAAATGAGAGTTGGTTCATAATATTGATTGTACTTACTTTCATTGCTTGAGGTAATTATTTTCCGATTAAAGTTTTTAGGCACAACTTGAGTTAGAGGTCAAGATCATGATTGTTAGTACTTTTGTGATTCATTTTTGGGGAATCAATTGAGGTCAAGTCAATGAAATATAACAGGAAACTCACTAAACTAATCTAACCGAGTTGGGTTCACCCACCTAACTAGTCACAGTAAGGGTATTAATCAAGTATATGAGGCCTAACGAGAAACTTACTAAACTAACCCAAACGAGTTAGGTCCCACCCACCCAACTTGTAAATAGAGATGTCCTTATGGTTATCGTACTCGATGTGAGTTTGTGTGGGGCCTTGAAGTTTGCGGTTGTGTGAGAATATCTAATTATTTAAATAGAAGTTATTCAAGTCCGATTAGAGGATACCGGCAGGCTATAGTCAAAAGTGAAAGAAAGAGACAAAACCATTGAGGCGAAAACATATGCTTATCCGTGGTTTACGAAGTACATTTCACTGATACTATAACCACTTTTCAACGGTGACACGACCAGGGGCCTGACAATTATGCACATATTCTTACAGTCAAACGACGCGTACTAATCTTAGTTTTAGCAACTAGAGGAGACACTCGACCTGTTGGACGCCTACCTCCCATGATCCTCCTATTTGACACCTGATTGTAATTAGCAAGTCAAGAACGGTATTGCGGAGCTGCAGGCCTCAATGAAAAACAAAAAAAAATGAATTACTAATAAATGGGTGGATGAGATATTTGGTCACAACCAACAATGGATATTAGCAAAACATTTTAGTAACGAGGGGGCACCATGATACATTGATATGACGTAGATGAAAAGGGGTTGCCAACATGCTGGGTTCACTTTAATTGGTACATGAAACGTTTGTGATTTCTAGAAATATAAGGGTATGTAGAGTCCAGAGAGTTTGTTTGAGCAATTTGAGTAGTTTACTAGTGCAAAGTGTGACGACCTGAGCAAATGACCACTTAGTTTTCATGGCTTATCTTTCTTGCGTGTTTTGTGCCTTAACTCTAAATTGGGGACAAGCAATGGTTTAACTTTGGGGGAGTTTGATATGAAAGAAATTGTGTAGTAATTAATGATTTATAATTATACTTTTATGCACTTCATAGTGTTAATACATTTATTTCTCGTATATATATTCTTGTGGATGGACGAACATCAATTGCATATTATTCGTTTATTTTGCAACATTTTACAGCTCACTTGGTGCGACAATGATCATTGAGTAGTTCGTGGATTGTTCTTGGCAACACAAGGTTGTTATTGGGCCACCCGATAGTAACTGACGGGCCACATAATCTGCTGAGATTAAAGGCCATGTGGTCCTGTCTCTTATTGGGCCTATTGATAGGCGGTTGGAACAAACTTCTCCTATATATATTACCAGCATGCGGCCTCAATGGGGGGCTTTTGGGAGGAGAATTGAAGATAGCCTTAAAGTTTGACTTTTCTTAGGAAAACTTGGTATTAGTTTGGGGTGTTTAGCCGCAAAGGAAGGATACTTAAGGAAACTTTGCATCAAATTAGAGTCCTAAGTGGCAAAGGATTGCAGGCGATAGATACCACTTTTGATCATGTTCTTCTTTCTTCTTTAATAAAAAATAATGATTATAATTTATTTTTAGTTTATAATTTTATGAACACCATGTGTGAGTAGTTTAATTAATTTTGGTCCTCGTGATATTTAAACTCATCGATGTATTATGTTCTAATTGATTCTCGTAATACTTATTTCGTTCTTTGCATGAAATTATTTGTGTTATTCTATTTTCTTGTCATGGTTATGTAATATTTAATTTAGATTGATCATCTAGTTTAGGGCTAGATATCAATTGTCAGAAATAGGACTACAATTCATAATTTTTATCGTTTCTATTTCACTCGTAACAACTAATAGTCGCACACTATTAGGGATAACACAACATAAGTTAAACTAACCGAGCTTCTAAGTTTATTGCTTAATTAGCATATTTTCCTAGATCTTAATACTTTTATTGGATTAAATTTAGAGATCTTATTCTAGGTTGTCAATTAATTAAGTTTGATCGAATAGCTTGTTTCGATTAAATATTCGGTAAGGAAATATTTCGAGTAGTAGAGATCTTTGCTATTTAGGGCTAGTAATTTAATTTGGAAAGTAAGTTATAATATCACAATTGGTTAGATGAATCAATCGAGAGTGGAAACTGAACTTGGACATGAGTTTTCACATTATTATTAATCTCATATTAATTTTCATACGTGTTTCACTTGTTCGAATTTAATTACTTTGTCATTGTTCGTCTAGTTAATTTTCATGCCTTTTGAAAAAAGCACGGTACCCTTAGCCATCACTTCTCATTTAAGATCATTAAATGCGCCTCTACACCATGTCAGACACGCATCTTCAGCTTGTTACCTCATGATATATTTAATCCCGTGGGCCCAAAAACGAAAGGCCCATAAAAATCCTATCAACTTTTCCGCCTATCGAAAACCCTTTTTGTCTTTTCAACCTATCCACCGCCCAATACACCCAAATACCCTTTCATCACCACTTATTCTCATTTATGAAAAACAAGAGAAAAAACCACGCCATTTTTTCTCTACAAATTCCCTGCAAGTTTCTGCAATAAATCGCAAGACAAGCTCAATCCGCACCAAATTCGCCAATTAAGATGATGAGTAAGTACCCCTAATCCCTTGCCTTAATAATAATTACTCCAATTTTCTTGTGAATTACTATTTTGTTGAGTATGATCTGTCTTTTTTTTCCCTCCCCATTAATTGGTTGATGATGAATATAGCTCCACCTACTTTTGACTCCCAAAACCGTAATTCGCCAACCCTAGACACATCATCTGATGCTGAATCAATATAAATTCCACTTAAATGACGAATTAGAAAAAGAAACATAATTATACCCCAACGTATATCCCGACCCGGCCTACGGATGAACCAGCGGGAGATATCTCCTGGATTGAACTTGAGGCCCAAACCAAATCTTTATCTGAAAAAGTCCCCGAAGGCATCCCCATAGTAGAGCCTAAAATGCATTCAACCTCTCAACCTGACTTCTTTTATACTAACCTAGTAACCGTAGTACCATCATCGGCTCATACCGACCTTCCTCCTCTTTTGTGAGCTACCGCAATAGCCGCGATGAACCATTAGCCGCGATGAACCATTAGGTCATTTCCAAATCAGTCTACCCCAATATCCACCAAACCGAACTAGGACATTCCCCTCTGAATCACATATCACTATTTTGAAAAACATTTGAAGTCAAGCTTCAGGTTCCTTGTACATCCTTTCTTGATAGCCATGTTAGTGAAATATAAGGTCGCACTTTTGCAAATGACTCCTAACACCATTAGATTCCAATTTTGATACATAACTCTATGCAAGTATTGTAATATAGAGCTTGATGTAGGTTTTTTCTATTTTTTCTTCCAAATAAAGAACCAAAAAGTTTCCTTTTACCTTTCCTCGCACCGTAAAAGCATTTTTTGGTAAACCTCTCGTCAAAAGTTCATGAATGGCGAATTAACTTCTTTCTTATCTATAATACCGAAGCTTGGTCCTTTTACACTTAGTGGCAAGAGTCTACTTCTACTAAAGACACAATACCATCCATGAAATATCAGCCTGCACTTTTTCAACAGTACTCTGACCTACTCCATGAATGGAGTAAATACCCTTTCGATGTGATGAAGATTTTAGGTTCAGAGAAGGTTTATTCCTTTGTAGGTCTTAGCCAGCAACCTATAGATTTAACCAGATCTGGATTTGATAGGTCAGTCTATTTTTTTTAAAGATATCTCAAATTCCTTCAGTTTCATCTTTATTCCAAAATAAACTAATATTCTTCCTTTATTGTGTAGAGGAAATCATTGCTAGCTGCAGTTCATTGAGCTCGGAAGGGGGATTCACCATCCAACGGAATTCCAACCCTGCTGTGACATCAACAACTCGTCCTGCTATTATTTATGTGGAACAAGAGATAGAGCTCGCCATGGCTGCAAGAGATGGTCAAGAGATCTAGCCGACCCTAAAGAGCGAATGCCACTTCATGATGTGGTCAATAAGGGGAAAGGGAAAAGAAAGGTTAGTGAGAGAACACCCTCATAACAAACACCTACAGTCCCCAAGCGTTGCCGCCTTCAGAATACATCTACATCAAGTCCCCCGGACTTGGAAAAAGGTCTCGATCCGTCTCAGAACGCCGATCAGATTCATTCTCTAATCGAGAAGCAGATGTTATCCCAGGTAACTTATGTATTTCTGATCTCATCACACATATAATACTATATTATCAACCTCCCATCTTACCTCACATAATTTACTCATTGTGTAGCTGCAACCATGGATGGCTTCCCTATCAATCCACCTACTGTTGGCGATCCCTAAGGCTGAACTTCAGAAAACATGCAATGGGCTGACAGTCCAGGCAGAGAAACAGACACAACAACTATCCCTGACGCAGGGAGAGCTGGATGAAGCTCGGCGACAACTGATAACTCTAGGAGAAGAGTTCAACATTATCAACAGTCAGCTGGAAATAATGAAGGATGAAGCCACTCGGCTGGGAGGTCGACTGATCAAGTTGGAAGGCTTATTGCAGGAGAAGGAGAGACAACTACAAGAAGTAGCTCGCATAGATCGGGGGTAAGGTTTTGTTGAAGCGAGAGCTAAGGGCGTAGCCTAAGGTCGTCGTGCGTTTCTGAAGAGCGATGTGGGCAAGAAGTTCACTGAAGCTTATAGGACTGAGCTAATGAATTCGTACAGGCGTACAACACACTTTCTGGGAAAGATGGGGAGATGAGCCTAAGAATGGTTCGACTTTCCTGTGCAACGGATCAAGATTCAGCTCCCTGCAACCAATATCCAGTTCGAACTGGAAGTGAAGTCCATGGACGTCGAGCTCCCTGAATTCTCCTTTTGGAAAGATGATAAAGCCAGCATGTAAGGGAAAAATGGTGGACCCCTTGTAAGGGTGATGCAATCCTGAGGGCCGAGCTCGGCGCCGAGCTAGAGACCTTTATAGATGAGCTACTTCCTGACTTGTAATCCTGTAACTTAACATTTGTTCCCATTTGAATTCGAACTGCAATGTATGAACAATTATGGATTGATATTCTCATAATAAATAAACCTGCCATAAGATAGTTATGGAGAAAACATCTCAAAACCATTAGTTGAACTATACTTGATCAAAACAAATGTGAACCTAAAGATAATTAGGTCGCAGAAATGCAATGAGAATAAATCAGAGGTAACCATGACTATACTTAGTCCCCCAAGTTGCCGTAATATGATCAAAAACCAATAACCTTAGCTTCTCCATAGCGTCGTACAAACCTTCTTTCCGCATAGATAACACAACCACATTCGAACGTATAGAGATCGCAAAGAGTCTGTAAATCAAACATACTCAAAAAAATCTGCGAGTAACATGTAAATCAAATATGTTCGTAACTAAAGGAAAACATGTAAATCAAAAATGCCTCCCTTCCAAACTACCCAGAGTATGTAGTCAAACATGCTCAAGGATACGTAAAAACATGTAAATCAAACATCTTCTCACATAAGTTCAAACAAATCACATAAGACCAAATAAAGCACATAAGATCAAATAACTTACATAAGACCATTTAAGTAATATGAAATTCAAGCATAAGAATTGAGAGGAAACATGTAAGTCAAACATGCCTCCCCTTAAAATATCCTAGAATATGTAAAACAAACATACCCAAGGATATGTGAAAACATGTAATTCAAACATGTTCTCACACAAACCATCCATTGCCAAATCCCATCACCGACCTGATAAAAGTGTCAGGAATTAACCATACACATAAAACCATCATAACTCATAGAGTGCCATAAGAGATACTTTATTCATCGTTGATAAGTATCAACCCATAAAGTGTGAAAAGTGTAACAAGAGTACGAGTACATCGCAAACCTAAAGGAGCGTCAGCCCATGATAAGAATAAGTAAAGATAGAAGTGTAAAAAGTACTAGCCCATCGTCAGGAGAGCTAGGCATAATACTTCTTCAAGTGGCAGATATTCCAGCTTCTCGGTAAATCTTTTCCTTTTTCATCTTTGAGAACATATGCTCCCCCTTTTAGTACTTTAATAACCTTGAAATGCCCTATCCAGTTTGGATCCAACTTCTTCGTGGTGTAAATTGCATCAGCCCGCTTCCATACAAGGTAACCAACCTAGAAGAATCTTTGTTTTACTGTTTTGTTAAAGGCTGCCTCGATTCGTTATTTGTGTCTTTCCACGCGTGCTGCAGCCTTGTCGTGTATCTCATAAATTATTTCGACAACTCCCCTAGTCAGTCATTCATTTTGTTCCTCGTTGAAGGTTGATACACGATGTGATCCCCCAACTATTTCTGCCGGAATAATAGCTTCCATACCGTAGACTAAGATGAAAGGTGATTCGCCTGTAGTAGTTCGCGAGGTCATTCGATAATCCCATAAGACAGATGCGAGCTCTCCATGCCAAAGCCCCCCTGCTTTTTTCCAGTCGCAATTCAACTTGTCCATTATCTTGAGGACGTGCCACAAAAGTAAATCGTTGTTTCATCCCAATTGTTTTGCGCCATTTCTAGTCATCTGCCCATTAAATTGGGTTCCATTGTCCAAGACCAGCACCCGCGGAATGCCATACCTGCAAAAAATACTGTTAAAGATAAGATTAATGATATCCTATTCGGAAATGCCCGCCACAGCCTCGGCCTCCACCCACTTTGTAAAGTAGTCTACTGTGACCACCAGGAGGCATTTGTTGTTGGGCGTTCTTGGAAAGGACCCCATAATATCAATCCCCCACTGCTCAAAGGGGAAAGGCGAGCTCATAATCATCATATCCTCTGCGGGCACGTGAATGACAAGCGCGTGCATCTGACATTTCGGCAGGTGATAACGAGTTCGCCCACCATACTTTTCGTCCCTGGCCAAAAGAACCCAGCTCGCAGTGCTATCCCCACCAGTGCTCTACTTTTCATGTGGTCACCATAGTACCCTTCATGTATTTCTCGCAGCACCTCCAACCCTTCCTCCTTTACCAAACACTTCAAGTATGGGCCGAATCGCAACCTCTTGTATAGATCTCCGTTCATCAAATAAAAACGTGCCGCCGTCCTGGCTTCCTTAGTTGATAATTATGTATCATCCGCGATCACCTTCTCAAGGGTCCCCCGAATTGGTGTTCGCCAATCTTCCTTTGCGTCAATCTCCATAACCTCCTTCCCTTTGTCCACACTACTATAACTAGGCTCCATTAATGTGACTTTACTTGTGTCACAAGTACCCAATGCTCCCGCCATCCTGGCGAGCTGATCCACCCGAATGTTATCAGCCCGCGGTAAGTGCTCTAGTTTAAACTCCTAAAACTGTATCACCCCTTCCTTTATCTTCTTCAAATATTCTTGCATGCGCTCCTCCTTTGCATCAAAAGACCCATTAAAATGGCGAGCTACCAATTATGAGTCTGTGTAAGCCTTAATTTTCCGCGCTCCCAGGTTGATTTCCATCTTTATACCCTATAGTAGTATCTCGTACTCCGCTTCATTATTGGAGGCCTGAAACCCCATCTTGATCGCAAAATCAAGATTTTCTCCTTCCGAAATAGTCAAAACAATACCTCGCCCAGCTCCTGATGTCATGGTCGATCCATTAGTATGCAGTAGCCATGCTTTCTATTCTTTCTCCTGTTTGGTAGAGCGCACCATCTCTTATAAAAAATCTACTAACACTTGCACCTTGATATTCATTTTGGGCTCGTATACCACGTCATATACACTGAGCTCCACAACCCATTTCACCAGCCTTCCTGAGACGTTCGGTTTACTTAAAACCTGTATGAGAGCTAAGTTGGTGCGTACCTTAACCTTGTGACCTAAAAAATAAGTCCGAAGCTTCCTCACTTGATAGACCAGTGAAAATCCACCTTTCTCCAAATCCAAGTAGTTTAAATTTGCTCCCCTCAACATCCTGCTAATACAGTAGACAGGCTTTTGTGCGCCTGCATCCTCCCTAATGAGCACAGAACTTACTGCGTCCTCCCCAACACACACACACACACACACATATATATATATATATATATATATATATATATATATATATATATATATATATATATATATATAAAATTAAGTCCTCATCTGGCATTGGTTTGGTCACTAATAGTATTTCTGCTACGTACTCTTTAAGCTTATCAAAAGCTTCTGCCGCTTCTTCATCCATTCAAACTTGTATCCCTTCTTGAGAGTCCTAAAGAAAGGCACGCCCTTTTCCGCCGACCTGGAAATAAAATGGCTGAGACCTTCAATTTGACCAGTTAGTACCTGCACGTCGCGTACCGTTCGAGGGTGTGGCATTTCCATAAAAGCTCAGACTTTCTCCAGGTTTACTTCGATACCTCTCTTCGTCACCATGTACCCAAGGAACTTTCCTGACTGCACACGGAATGCACACTTCTTTGTATTAAGTCGCATGCCGTATTGTCTTAGTATAAAAAAGGCCTTTCGTAAGTCCTCCACGTGCGAGCCCACTTTATTACTTTTTACTAGCATATCGCCTACGTATACCTCCATGGTATATCCTAGCAGATCTTTTAACATCTTATCCACCAGTCTCTGATAGGTCGCCCCTGCATTCTTCAACCCAAATAGCATAGACATGAAACAATAAGTACCTGTCAAAGTTATAAAATTTACCTTGGGTTAGTCCTCCTTTGACAAAGGAATTTGGTGGTACCCCTGTGATGCGTCCATCATGCTTAACAGCTCGTAACCGGAGGTCGAGTCAACGAATTGATCAATGCATGGCAGTGGGTAGTGATATTTTGGGCATGCCTTGCTTAAATCGTGAAAATCCATGCACATTCTCCACTTTTGTTCAGGTTTTGGCACCATCACAACATTGGACAGGTATTCTGGGAATTAAATCACTCGGATGTGCCTCTCTTTTAGTAACTTCTGAACCTTCTCTTCGATCACCTTATCTAGCTCTGCCCCAAAGTACCTCCTTTTCTGTCGAGCTGATCGCACCTCCAAATCAGCATTAAGATGGTTAAGTACGACTTCAGGGGATTCTACCGGTAGCTCTCCATCCCTAAAGGTAGAAATATCCCAAAATTCCCTCAATAATGATATCATCTCATCTCTTATAGTTTCTGTCATTTAGGTTCCTATTTTGATGATGCACTCCATCTTGCCCTTCCAGTGAGATTTACACGAGTTCTTCATGAAGGCGGACAGAATTCTCCTCCTCCCTCATATTTTTGGAGCTAAGTATTCCTTCCTGTATATCTCCCATTCTTTTTCACTTGTTTTCACTCATACCCTTTCTAATCGTCATCTGATAGCACGATCTAGCGACCTAATATTTTGATACAATTTCCCCTACCTTATCTCCTGCTGGATGTTTGATACTCATGTGGTAAGTAGAGGTGATCACCTGGAACATGTTGGGGGATGGTCGCCCCAATATTATGTTGTACGCCGAGTTTCCTTTGATGATTAAAAATCTCAGATCCTTCTTCACACTCAGTTCACCCTTTCCTAAAACCACAGGGAGTGTCAGCTCGCCTTCAGTGATTACCTGTACACCATTAAAATAGTAAATCAGGGTATTTACCAATCGTACTTCTGCCTTTAGGTTCATATGATCTAGTCATTCGTGGTATATGATGTTGACTGAGCTCCCATTGTCTACGAACACCCTTCCAACCTCGTATCCTACTATCTCAGCTTCAATCACCAGTGTATCGTTATGTTCCATCTACAGGCCACGCCGTTCGTCAAGGTCAAATGTGATTATCGGTCTCAAGGTCAAGGGCATCCTATTAATAACAGCGACCACACATGGCCTGGGCGAGCTGCCTTAGCATGTCTTTTTTTCGTGCGTTGTTTGTATCTCCATCCATGGGCCCTTTTGAAATCATGTTAATCCTTCCTTTATTATTTCCTCCTGCCCTACCTTGTTCATTCCATTTTTTACCTCCTTTCTGTGATTGTCTCCCGTCCAAGTTCAGAGGTGGACCTCCTGGAGGTGGTGGGGGTAGTGGCTGCGCTGGTTCTCGTGGTTCTCTATCTCTATATATAACCTCCTTCAGGTGTCCTGCTTTGATGAGCCTTTCAAATTCCTCACGTAAATGCCTGCAACGCTCGGTAGAGTGTCCGTAATTATTGTGGAACTTGAAGAAGAACTCAGATTTTGGATTAGTGGGAGGTCTCGTATAGCTTTCTGGCCATCTGACGTCAACGGGTATCTGCTGATCCATGATTGCGAACATCTTCGCTTGTGGATATATCAAGGGAGTGAAATATTCTTCTCTCCATTTTCTCATATCAGCTCTAGTTGCCGCTCCCCTACCTGTGCCACTTGTCAAGAATCCTCAAACAGATCGTCTTGGTTCCCTCCTGAGCTCCGACCTCTTAAAGATAACCTTTTCAGAGTCTGAGACCTCGACCCCAAAACGCAATCCATATTCATCCTCGATTTCCTCCACCTGTATATATTTATCGCACCTATCCAAGACCTCCTTATATATTTGTGCAGGTCAATTTTCCAGAGATTTACGTAATCTTCCCTTCTTAACCCTTGTTGAAGTGCTCCATCCTTCATCTCATCGGTGGCTATTGGTACTCCTAAAGTAGCCCTAGTAAATCTATTGACATAATCTTTCAAACTTTCCCATGGCTGTTGTACCATTGTAAAGAGAAATTGCGCTGTTTTCATGTTTCGCTTAGCGCTAGAAAAGTGCTTTAAAAATGCTGCCTTCATGACTTGAAAGCTTGTGATTTTCCCGGTGGCAACTAGTGGAACCAGTCTTGTGTTATTCCCCTTAATTTGGATAAAAAGGCTCGATATGCTACAACATCTGTGTATTGTCTTATTATTACCTCATTATTGAAACCCTTCACATTCCACGTGGGGTCAGACAACCCGTCATACTGAAATTATAATATTTTGTATCCACGAGGTAGTGCTGCTAATATATTTTCTAAGAAAGGGTGCCCTATAGATTCGCCAGGTCCAGTTCTGGCGACTTGCCTTTGCAAAGATAGTAACGCCATCTGCATGTTTTTAATGGCCCGGGTACCTGGACCCACTTTGTCATCCTCATCCTCTTCATAGCGCCGACCTTGGTGTTTTTAAGATCTCCTTCGCCGCTTATAATCCATGAATGGTTCTTCGATATCACTATCATCCTCCTCTTCCTCATGAATTCGGTGTTTATAAGATTTTCGTTGTGATCCATCACCCCAGATTCGTCAATCATGATCGTCGTATTCCCTTTCATCCAGCTTGGTCCATCATTTATAAAGTTGACCACGCGACCCACCATTCAAGTGTAACCGATCCTCGATGTAATATTCCTGTACTTTTAAGTAGCTCGTCACTTAGCCTCCATGGTGAGGATTCTCTACTTCTTTGGCAAAGAGCAAGAAGGTGGAGTCTCATGTGGAGGATTTGAAGAAGGCTTTATTTATATTAAGGAAGTATGGGATGCGGCTGAATCCAAAAAATGTTCCTTTATAGTTTGATCAGGGAAGTTTTGGGGATATATGGTGACGGAAAGAGGCATCGAGGTGAACCCAGAAAAGGTACGGGCGGTAATGGAGATGCCCAGTCCCCTAAGTTTTTTAATAATAAAAAAAATCAAAAAATAAAAATAAAAAATCTGAGGGGAGTTCAGTCCCCTCCGTTTTTTTAATAATAAAGAAATTGAAAAAAAAATAAATAATAAAAAAACCGAGGGGAATTCAGTCCCCTTAGTTTTTTTATAATAAAAAAAAATCGAGAAAAATAGAAAAATCATAAAAATAAAACAAATCATATAATCTTAGGCATGTGGGGTGGATTTCACCTGATTTTGATTGAAAAATATCAACGAGCATGTGAGTATTTACGCGTGTCGTGTAATTCGACCAACAACTAAGATACGATCGATCGATCAACTTGTTCGGCTAAGTTACCACTATCATACACAAATTGAAGAGGGGATTCATAACATACCATTCTGGGCTAGAAATATTTCAAATAAAACAGGTGAAATAAAGATCTTGACCATCCAAACAAGTAACATCATAAGTATGCCTAGAGTTTTTGTAAGTTCTACAAAAAATAAAAAATAATGCAAAAACATTTAATAAAAGACAGTTTGAGAATAAGAGTTATTTTCACAGTCTTAATCGTATTCTTTAATAAGTAATAACAACATTTGAAAAGAAATCAAAACAAATAAAATATACTAATAAAAGTTTAAAAATCAAAAGACAACGATTTGAAGGCTTTTAAATACAATCCTTCAAGCAATTCTTAGATTGTGACTTCAAGGGACTTGTTTTACATTCTATCTGATTTTGTTATCTCAATTAGGTAGAATATGGGGGACTAGCTGATACGATATTAAATATTCAGGTCAGCATGCACGTTGAGGTCTAAAAGGCGGCCTCTTTAATGGTATTGTCGAGTTCTTTATTGATCCAAAGCGTATTTATATTTACAATTAGGTCGGTAGGGAGAGATGGATTTTATGGGTATGGTATGGGCCTCGGCGGGCTAGTTTGGAAAGTATGGTATGGGCCCCGACAGGCTGGTATGGAAGGTATGGTATGGGCCTTGACAAAACTGGTACGGAAGCCCCAACGTTTCTCCATGGTTATTATGGTAACTTAACAAAATACGAGAGTTCTAATCCTTCCATTCCTTCGTTCCTATGTGTATGCCTTTTTGTTTAATCACGTTTGGAGTCTCTTCTTATGTTCTTCTTCTGGATTCTTCATCTTTTGCTTTCCTAGTGAGGATAGTGGTGTGGTCGTCATTTGGTCAGTTTCCACTAGCGGTGGTTTTTGTTCCTTTCGATGTCTCCTTCCATTGTCTTACTTGCATCCCCATCAAAATTCAAGTTTCGAGGTGTGACACCTCTTCCTTCATGGATTGTGTGAAAAATCTCATGCTTTTTGCTCAAAGACTAGATGTCCCTCTTTCCTACAGATGGTGCCACTTGATGCGACCACAAAGATTGGTGCCTCAAGAATAGTAGGTGCTAACCTCAAATACGTAGTCTGTGAAAAGGCATCCAAGTCAAGTAGCTCTCCAAGCTAGTACTAGCTATCGAAGAAGGTTTCCCGGGTAAGAAGGAAGTGGCTTTGCGCAACTGGAAYGAAATGAACTAGCTAACCAAGCAGCAAGCAACAACGGGCGAAAGGAAGTAGTGACTCAATTTTCTTATTATYGTAATCGCCTAACCACAACCTGGTGGTGTTTTATTGCAAAAAAATATGAACGAAAGAAGCTACGCTACATTTATTAATTCATTCCCGCTGCTGCTAGTAGCGAAACGAAAGAGATAGATTGACTTGAAAAGGTTTCCTTTCCCTCAACATGGGCTATGGGCAATAGCGGATTTAAAAATAAATGCTTTCGCTACACCTCCAGGTGGTAATTACGGTTGGCGTACGTCAACCCCGAAAGCGAAGGTCCCCTCAGCAAAAGAAGGGCCCGGCTGAATCCTGCGCTAAGCTTCGCTCAACCTGTGAAATGAGGGTAAATTAACGGTTGCCTTCTTGACCAGTTGGACCGGTTCGGTCTATACCTTAACCGAGGATGCCTTCCTCTTGAAAGAATGACCATGAGAATAGGGTAAGAGGTGAAGCTTTCGCTTCTTAAAATCCCATAAAGTTTCTCGTGAAAAAGAAGATGGGAATCGGTGATGTTCTTGTCTTCGTTTGTTCTACTGATTTGTCGATTCAATCTCCGTCTCGTTATTAGGTGCCCAGACTTGATGATTGATGAGCAATGAGTATGATAGTTAAGGAAAAGACCTGTATTTTGGCCTATGCGACTACTTTGACCCCGACGGGCCTACTAGGCTTGTTGATCTACGTAATCTGGTCTTTCCGACTCCTACCCCGAACGACCATTGGGACAGCTCACCTTCATAAGAGGAACAAAGTGGCTCTTCCACGGATAACAATTCTTTATTTAGGGCTCCAGTGATAGGTAACCCCCGTCACTTGAAAGCTCACTTTCCTCTCTAAAAGAAAAAAGGGGGAGGATTCCAGTTTCGAATAGAGACATCTTGAAACGAATATATAGACGAATAGAACAAGTTGTTATCCACAGGACAATACTTTGACTGATGGACCATACCCGGGGYTGAAGCACTCACTTGTTGAGCAACCTACTCCTAATTCAACTRTTTGCTCTTCTATTGATCAGACTGACTCCGGACCCGACAACAGGTTCCCTGTCCACTAGAAGCTGGATCTCGCCTCACTCCTCAAATACATAGTCTGTGACCTGATAAGCCTCCATAAAGCTCCTGGCTACCTAATCGATCTTTCCTGCAAAACAAAATCCAAGCCAAGGCGGTGGACGGCCCTGGCGTAGGCCCTCCGATGCTTAAATTAGAGAGTGCTTGAGAGAGATGCGAGAGCATCAAAAGTGATATATGAGAGCTCAAAAACGTAGGATGTGAAATCAACTTAGAGAGAGAGAAGAATGAGGCTTGAGTCCTCTTTATAAAGATAAGAGAAGTATTCCCAATCTAGGGTTCCCCTCTCCTACTATAACTATAATATCATAAATAGTGACCGACGTAGAATTATGATTCCTCCTGTACGCTAAGTTCCCATAAATAATAGAACTCTCGATGAATTGTCATAATAACCATTGTCCAATAACCATGTCCCGCCGGGACCCCATAAGATAGCCCATTAGAGCCCAAAAACCATGAGGCTCAGCTCTCAGCGCCGAGCTGGTATAATAATACTTATATTATAAGAGCTCGCCACCTCGTATAATAGCTCGTCACTTCCATACATCAGGTCGTTAATATTCAAAACAGCTCACCTAACTCCCAGACTGATTGCACCTTCTAAGAAATGAGGTCGCTTACTAAAATCCACATAAATATTTGCCTGTTGCCGACGTGAATATTTGATATCGTATCATATACACAAAACGACACATTTTCACATTGATCCATTCATATATATAAACGAAATCACGGATTAGCCAAAGCTAGGGCTTTGAATAATTCTTGCTCTGCAAGGGTATTTATAATTGCTACTAAATTTAGCCACGAAAAGACCAGTATCCAAGCCTATATCATTTCTTAGTAGTTAATCCTATAAGTTTTGCAATAATTTTTTTACGAAATAGTTAAGACTTCTTTTAAACTACATGCAAATTAGTTAGTAATATTTTTCGCAATTAATTTGCTTTGATTTTAGACTATAATTTGTAGCTAATTTATAAAATATTTATAACTAAATACATTTCCTACAAGTAAATTAAGAATGAACCGTTGAATTCATCACAACTAATTCAAATAAACTTTTCTTCTGGTGTTATAATTGTAATGAATTTTTGTATGAAAGATTGGCAAAATGTTGACTAGTGCATGCACATTCACATGCACATATGATGCATCGCCCAAGTTGGGCTAGAAAGTATTTTGGAAGAGACATCATTGGTTGTGACTAATTCATGCAAGATAAGGAAAAGACCTTGGTCATGGCCTTTGATAATAAATAAATAAACAAATGAAATATGTACATGACATGATATATGATTAGAATGCACAAAACTGTGGAGATAAAGTCCCTAGTTGGTCCGGATGGAACCTTCAATCAAGATATCATGATACATTGGATGATTTATTGGAATTTGATTAGTTTCTCAAGAATAAAAGCAACATGATCAATTCTTTCAATCTTTTCGAACTTGGTTCCGTAGAAATTGCAAAAGTTGTGTTAGGCCAGATTAATGGCATATGATGGTCATCTAACTCAATACTATAGTGTATTGGTTTTTATATTGTAATATAGTTTTTGTATTCGAAAGTCTTAATTTTTCATAAATTTCTAACCCGTGCTATGATGTATTGAGTTTTGTACTAAGATGTATTGGTACTATGATGTATTGACTTTTATTTATAATGAATTGATTTTTGCACTATAACCCAACGGATGATCCGTTTGTCCAACCTAATAAGAGTATTGCCCTTTTATTTTTATACTCGCGTTTTAATTGGAAACTGTGTATAATTTTCCAAGAATAAAAGCAAAATGATCTACTTTTATTTTTATTTTTATTTTAAATGGAGTCGTCATTTTCAATTCGGAAAAAATTTATTGCATCCCCAATTATACCACTTTTTTTAATTTGCATTTTAAATCTTTTCTATCAAATTACCTTATTAAATACCAACTATCACATTTTTCAATTTGCTTCTTAAAATATATTTCTATCATATTACTTTATTAAACATGCATTTTTTTTAAGTTGCCCCATAAAAGCAAACTCTGACTAAACATGCATTTGGGTTGTACGCAAATTTTATGAGGGCATAATTATCATTTCATTTAGGGACAAGATATTATTGCCTCCTCAACTAACATATTGCCTCTCGAAATATTTTCTTCTATCAGATTTGTCAAATAAAGTATGCATTTTTCTTTTTCAAGTTGGCCTCACGAAAGCAAAATTTCAGACAAAAAAAAAAAAAAAAAAGCCCTAACCTTTAACACGTAAGCTTTGATAAATCACAATTATGGGATATATTGATCAATGGGAAAAACTCTTTTTGCCACCTGTACTTGTAGCGTTTTTATGGTTTACAACCTAATATTTTTTTTTTTGTTATTAACAACCCAAAGTATGTGGGCTTTGCTCTTTGCAACCTTCAGACTATTTTTCATTCAAAAAATGGTTGAATCGAAGCACGTAAACCTCATGCCTCATCACTAATTATTATGTTGGGCAATGTTTTCATATTTTTAGAATGAGGCATGAGGTTTACGTGCTTCGATTCAACCATTTCTTGAATGAAAATTAGCCTGAAGGTTGCAAAGAGCAAAACCCGCATACTTTGGGTTGTTAATAACAACCAAAAAAATATTAGGTTGCAAACCATAAAAATGCTACAAGTACAGGTGGCAAAGAGTTTTTTTCCCTTGATCAATTCTGATGTTAATAATAGTAAATATGATTTTGGGTCTGAGAAATATTAAACTATTAAAAAAATTAAAAACCTAATTTGAATATATATGTTTTGTTTTAGAGAAAAAATGTGAGATATATATTGATCCATTATGATGTTAGGTGTGACAAAAATATTTTTTAAAAGATTTGGAATATTAATTTGATTAATGTGTTGTGTTTTCGGAAATGTGGAATATATTGGTCTATGGATGTTATAAAAACAATAGTTGTAAAAACAATTATTTTGTTCTTTAAGAAATTGGCGGTTGTACGTACTTTTATTAGATTGATCCTCCGATGTGTGTAAAGATTTGTCAAGTCGTCTGGACTATTGAAATAGTGAATTGACTTGAAGTCGATTGGCATTGTTGGAGTTTCAGAGGGAAGATGTGGGGGATGATACTAATTGTTTCTTGGATTGTGGTGTAGTTTTTTAAGTGATGTTGATATCTAATGTGATTATAATGAATACCGTCATGATATCTAGTAGATGTTAGTTGTTAGTATTATTTTTTTTGTTTTCTTCTTTTTTGCTCTTTTTCTTTTTTTTTTTTTTTCGGATTTTGGTCTAGGAGACAACTAGAAAACAGAAAAGCATACTTGGGACGACAATCTGATTAATAAAATACTTTGGGAGGCAAATTATTTGAGAAGATAGTTTTTTTAAATGAAATGATATTTCTGCCCTCATAAAACATGCATCCAGCTCATGATCGTCTGGCGCTAGACGCATATAGGCAAGCAAAATGACTTTGTACAAATTGGTGGATTGAATCATTTAGCTAAAAATCGGCAGGTAGTTAGAATCCAGCGTAGGCAATGTGCACATGAGAAATTATATATTTTTAAAGGTATATTATTTCATTGCATATTGTAGGCTAAATGTATAATTTCATGCAATTTTCATTGTTTACGTGATTTTTTGGAAAATGTTGCACTTTTATCATTTTTGTAGTTGTCCATAGTAAGATATATGCCTTTTAGCCTATTTGGAATGAAAGCGTTGGCAAACTCAAGTTAGGCGACCAAAAGATATACTAGGATGAAAGAAGAAATTAAAAAAAGGAGTCAAGATAGAAGTAAAAAGAGGACCACCTGACAACTGAACAGGTTCAACTAAGATGACAACCGAGCCAGGGTCGAGTGTGGTGGGAAAACTAAGAGTAGAGATGACGACCCAAGCTCACACCTGAGCCTTAGGTAAGGCGCGTCAAGATACTGGGCAATGGAGCGAGGACCCGAGCAGGCACTCGAGATTCTGATCAGGTGTTGGTCAGGTGCCGCGGCGGTAGAAATATTAAAAGTCTTATTTGTACGTCAAAGTTAGTGATTTGGAGTCATAAATACCCAACATATGTCCAGACTTAAAGGATGGAGAGAATATATCATATGAAAGGAGATACAAGAGTAAGGAGGAGACGAACCATCCATCAAAGAGACAAGGCGACAGAGACCAAGACAAGTCCTTCAACTTTGGGGAGTTTTTCTTCTCGCTTTCCATATGTTAATATAGATTAATCATGAGTTATACGAACATGATTATGTGATTTTTTATAACTATGTCCATCTAAATCGTTTTGATTCCAAACATGAGAGTAGTTCGATGACTCTTGTTTTATGATATTAAAGTATTTCGTTCAATGATGTTTATTTCCTACTGGGTTATCTTGCTTTGAATGCATGTTTATCAACTTATCACCATTTTTACATGTCTTTCCAATATTGGATCGATACGATAGTGGAAGAACAATATCAGGTGTTTGATAATTCGACGTAAATAGTTGCATTTGTACCGAAAGGACGTAAAATTATTTAATGAAAGCTTTAATAGTTCTAGGAAACTTTTTCAGCTAAATTACGTGATAAAGGCCACTATATGGGTATTTAAGTCAACAACTCTATATCCCCTACAGAGGATGTTAGATGACTTTTACGATGCTTTATAGGATGAACATCATTTAATGATATTTATCATAAATTAAAGAGTTGTCAATAAAAACCATCATTTGAATCATTCTCATCATTTGAATTCTCCTTCGTTTAATAGTTTATTTTTATTTCATTTAGTTTAATTTATTCATCCATATTTATTTAATTTCTAAATAAAATCATTGCTATTATAATTGAGCTATTTAGTCTAAATAACTAGTCTCGCAGTAATGTAATCTTATTTATCACTACTGCATTTGATAAGCCATAAACTTTTCATATTAAGAGATATATGATAATACATTACCGATGTAGTAGAAATCAAGCTTAAATTGCAAGAAATCGGCCACAGATTGTAATAATAATAATAATAATAATAATAATAATAATAATAATAATAATAATAATAATAATAATAATAATAATAATAATAATAATAATGTAATTCATGTAGTGTTGTTAGGCATCTTCTGATTATCACCTAATATTTTCTACATTCCCACATTTCACTAAGGCAAATAGAATGACATACACAACTACAATAAGAAAATTGTGAAAATTCTTTAGCAATGGATAGAATTTTGTCTAACAATAACATTTAACGACGTAATCAAAATTCAGTTGGTATATAATTATATTTTTAACATTATCAATAATATTATAATATTTGCCATATAATGTTAGATTTAGCGTTAATATTTATCATTTTTGTTGATTGAAGAATCAACAGTAATATTTTGATCATTTTTGTCACTAGATCCTTTTGATACATGTTAGAATTATAATACAACCATGTTCATCACAAGCACCATGCACCAGCAGCACCACTAACCTGCTCTAGCCATCAACTTGGAATTTATGAATGTATGATCTTTGTTGACCACTTCTTTTTGGGGTGCAAAACAAACAATATTTCCATAACTGGAAGACTAATAAAACTAATAATATAAAGTGATGAAGTGTAGTTCTTAGTGGTTTTGAAAGTATAAGGTTCATTTGGCTTGGTATTATCGGAATTCGATTCAATTGAAGGATTCAATATGTTTCAAGCTTTGAAAATTAAAGAAAAATAAAAACAAGCAATTAACCTATCTAAACTAAACTAGGAAATGAAATCTCAAGTTGGTAGGATGCCTCGTCGTATGCCTCGAATATGAAAATGCAAGCAAATAATGAAAACAAGCAAAAACAAGCATGTTTCACCAAGTACAAGCATGCATGCACAAGGTACAACTAAGTCTGCATGAACATAAAAGCTTGAATAATGCAAATTAACATGAATTGAAAGTATGAATGGATAAAGAAATGAAAGTTGATGGGAAAGTTTGAAACTTTATGAAAGACAACAAGCAACAAAGCATAGATCTAGGATTAAGCATGAAACAAAGTATGAAAATTAAGTTGCAAATAAAGCATGTGAAAAACTCAAAATTAAGACGATCCAAGACCCGATCTATGATCTAGATGTGTCACTCATCTAGATTCCACAACCAGTTCTTAAGATCTAACATGAATTCAAGGTGCTAAGAAAAAAGCATAAAAATGAAGAAAATGCATGAAACATATGAAATTGTGTGAAATTAAACGATCTAAGTCTCGATCTATGATCTAAATGTGTCACTCAACTAGATTCCATAGATGATTCACAAGATCAAGCAAAAATTCTAATACCTAAGGCATAAAGCATAAAACAAATGAAGAGCAAAGCATGAAATTAAAAGAAAGCTTACTAGAATTAAAGAGAGAATCCAAAAGCTTGATTGAAATTGCAAAGAATTAAAAATCCAAGAGAGTACTTGAATCCTTATTGAGCTTACAAACCTAAGAAAAAGCTTGAAATTAAATCTAGAGAGAGAATAATGCCAAACCCAAGCTTGGGTTGGGAGGAGGTGTTCTTTACAAAATGAGAGTAAGGTTCTATTTATAATAAGTTTTATTAGGGGTAAATGGGTCAAATAAGCCTTATAAGCTTGGATTTCCCATGTTTGACCAAATTTGACCCAAAATGGTCAAAATACACCATTCGGGTCGATATGGCTCGATATGACTCGGCATTTGGGCTAGATGGCTCAGACACTGGGTAACCCAATGTCGGCGGTTACCTAGTGTCGGCAGCTCTCGACAGGAGTGTGCGGGAGGGATCGGCAGGGATGGGCGGGGCGCTGTCGACCACTGTCGGCGGTGTGTGCGGGCGTTGTGCTGGGCGCTGCGCTCGACACTGGTAACTCAGTGTCGGATACGTAACCTAGTGTCCGGCCAATGCGTGGGCGGAAACACACTGCCTAGCAGCCGATTCAACTGTTGGGCAGTCGATCAACAACTCTAGCCAGTCGATCGAATGCTCTCGACAGGTGTGGCGCGCAGGGCTCGGCGCTCTCGACAGTCTGGGCGGAAGTGGCCGGCAGCTCTCGGCAGGTGTGGGCGAGATGGCTTGGACACTGGGTAACCCAGTGTCGCCAACGTACCCAGTGTCAGCCATAATTCTTCAAATCGAGGCCCTATCTCGTTAAAACTCCACTCTTAAGCCCACACTTGACTATATCCAGATAAAAATACTTCAAAATACCTAAATTAAACATAAAATTAATTAATTAAACCCATTAATCCATATTAAGTTTAAAATCAAAGAGAAACACGAAAAACAACAAAACGAGAAAACAAATAAAAAACCTAATAAAAATCGACTCAAAACCACTAAAAAATGACACTAAAACCTAATTAAAAATACGAGAAAAACACCACAATTACATGCAAAACAAGTGAAAGAACTCATAACTCATATATGATGAAAGCAATTACAATACATAACGATTTATAGATGCAACTGCTAATACACGTATAGGACTAATAGAATACTCTAAAATATGTGTACTTGTATCATAACTATTGGGAAGTACAATTACAGTCTAACCCTAGATGGTGGAATAAATGGATCTAGTACACTATTGTTGTTGCTGTACTACATCTATATATGTTCCTTTCACACCTTCTAGTGCATGGCCATGCATCACATGCATGGTTGAGTGATGATGTTGATGATGATTATTGCTAATATACCTCTTCATTTCGAGGAAGGATTTAGGAATCGCAAAAAGTATCCTGAACCTCATAAAGAATTGACCACTTAGAGGTTTAGTTTGAATATCTGTAGTCTAATCAATTGAAGGGACATGGTAAACTCTAAGTCTCTTGAACCAAATATTTTATCTTAAAAAATGAAGATCAAGCACATTGTGTTTGGTTTTGTGATGATGAATATTATGCAAGAGCAATAATACCTTGATTATCAACCCAAATGGTGGGAATGTGTGGCTGAAATAAGTGAATTTCCTTCAGCAGAGCCTGTAGCCAGATACCATCATAAACAACATTATATAGACTCATGTACTATGCATCTGTAGAATATTTTGCCAAAAAAATATAAATATCAGAGATAGGTTTCCTGTTATCAATGTCTAATGCCCAATCAAGTCAACAAAGGAACTACGGTATAAGGAGGAACTAGGTGAAAACTTTAAGCCATGATCGAGAGTACCATTAAGATATATAATGCCTGGTCTAATTGATTCGTACGTTTTTTTCACGAATCTGTACTTAATTGAGTCTTATTTTAGTCATTTTATTCTTTCTCCGAGTTAAGACTAGAGCTAAAATTGCATTGTTTTGCATTTTCCATCTCTTCACTTAATTTTCAGGCTTATTGATCGACAATTGATTCAAACGAGAATAATTCTGAGGTTTTCTCATACAGTTAGAACGTCTGAAGGATTCGGAACACGAAGATTGAAGGAAAACGCTCACAAATAGCTACAAGGACACTCACCGATCGGACAGTTCATCTCTCCGATTGGTGGAACTGGGTACCCGCACACCGATCGGGAGAGTTAGCGCACCGAGCGGATGCAAAGACAGAAACTTATGACCGATCGGACGAGGAACATGACCTATCGGACAAAAACGTTACGAGTCTGATTTCTGGAGATTTCAGTTACGAAACGGCTGTGATTGCTTTTAAAAAGGAGGGAGGCTAGGGTTTGCGAGATCATTCACGCTGAGAGGCATTTTTTGGAGGCTAGAGACACCACACAACACCCAAAGGTTGAGAGGTTTGACACATCTCTCATACCTCTAGTAYAAATCCGTGCAAGGCCGTATCAAGGTTCGATTCGCAGCTGCCGTCGTTCTTCGCTAGGATTCGGGGTTCGTGACAAGCCTTGGGATTCTACGCAGCTCGGAGTGCTTTCGTTCGTCATCTTTGCTCATTGAAAATAGTTCAACGATTTGTAATCTCTAAACTCGTCTTTTGATTTTATGATTTTGAAAGTGGTTTTGTTTGGCATTAGATATGAATGATTGATAGTATGCTAGATGATGTTATGTTGGTAGATTGTTGAAGTTTGGTGATTTGGAATAATAACTTTGTGTTCTTGGAGTTTATGCTATCATGTTTGGCATATTTATGATAGAATGAACGATTGTCTTTGGTAATCTATTGGTAGTTTATTGAACTTCGGAGATTAGTTTCTTATAATGTCTTTATTTAGTATTATTATTAGATTGGTGAGTCTTTTACCATTTTAAATCCCTTGTCGAGAGATTGACACCCTCAAGACAAGAATCTCTCGGTATTGCTTTTAAAAATTGGAATTGAAACCTTTTCAAAAACCCCATTTGATCGTGTGTTATTAGATAGAATTGTGATATTAGTATAATAAACATCGTTTAATCCAATTCCCATTCCTCGAGAGATCGACCCGAGTTAGCTTGCCAAGTCTACAAGGGACCCCGTTCTCTTGCGGGCGAACTTAAAACCTTTCAAACGTAGACGCGCATTTGTTTAACCGGAATTTAATTTTGAAAGGAACACAAAAGTTCGGCTCAAAATTTGGCGCCGTTGCCGGGGAATGGCAAAGGTTTTAATGATGTTTATTCGTGTTAATGCTTTCATGTCGATAATTGTATAATGTTTTTGTTCTGCCTCTCGATGCGGTGACTGTTTGTTGTTGATGCAAGGTCGAAGAAGTCTTAGAGGAGAACTTACCCCATTTATCAACAGCATCGGACGTGTGTCGAGACCGAGACAATTATTTCCTCTAATCGAAGGGAGTTTCCTTGAATCAAGTTCAACCAACATGGCAGAAAATCTAGCTATTGGAGGACGAGGTGGAATGAATGGTGGACGAGGGAGAGGGAGAAATACCCAAACACCTCCTCGAGATAATCCATACGGATTGCCACCCATAGATGATGTGCACATACAAGAACAAATAGAAAATAACGAGGACAAGTATCTGAGGTATCCACCTCCACCCCAAAACGAAGAGACAGGGGAACCTAACCAAGCAAACGACGGAGAGCATCAGCCAAGGAATGATCAGCAAATCATGATGCAGGAACCTCCCAGACGATTTTGGAACCGTGAAGAGGCTTGAGCTTTTCACGCTCGCGCAAATCAGCAGTTTGATGATGTTGGTCATGGCGGGCCCCGACCCCAAAACAATAAACAAAATCACCAAAGGCACGAGGAGCTCGAACGAGAACGGGACTATAATCAAAATAGGAGGGAGGGACGACCGTTCAACGCTTGGCAAAGGGAGAATATTCGAAACGATGGATATGAAGACTGTGGGGATTATGAGGATGACCATGGTCATGAGTATTACGAAGAATATGGAGAGGAAAGGAATTACGGCGTACGTAATAACTTCGGAGGAAGAAGAGGACGCCGGTACCCAAATGAACGTCGCCAAGGAGACCTTTTATTCCCAACCATTGGATCCTACAACAGTGCAATAGTTTTAGGCCCCGCGGCGAGAGACTATGACTTGAAACCTGGCAGCATCGCACAGCTCCCTAATTTTCATGGCATGCCCAACGAAGACCCACTAAACTTCATTCGAGAATTTTACCTCGTGGTGGGTAGAATTCTGCATCTTGGACTCCATGAGGATCAATTGAGAATGAAATGTTTTCCTACGACTTTAAAAGACAAAGCGAAACATTGGCTCTTGTCATTACAGCCCAATTCCCTGACCAATTGGGAGATGGTGTACAAGAAGTTTGTGAGTAGATTTTATTCTGCTCAAACCACCGCTAAGCTACGAAGGGAGATTACAAACTTCGAGCAAATGGAAGACGAATCGTTCTATGAGGCTTGGGAACGAAACAAAGGACTCTTACAAAAATGCCCACACCACAACAATAGTGCCGAAATGGTGAACAATTACTTTCACGAAGGGCTATTCCCGGTCTATAAACAACAAGTGGAGGTGAAGGCCGGAGATTTTGGGGAATTGACCGTCACGGAGGCTTGGGATTTATTCGAGCACATGAGCGTAAAATCGCAACAAATGAGTTTCCGCCCAAGAAGATACAAAGTCCCAACGATCCAAATCGAGGAACTAACTAAGCAAGTCGCACTGTTGATGAGTAAAATGACAGGGGAGGAGGAACCTTCGACACCCCCACCCAAAATGTGCGAAAAATGTGGGGCAGTGGGGCATGAAATGGATACGTGCAACGTGGTTTTTGACGAAGAAGAAGAAAGGGAGGTAAACGCCATTCAAAACTATCAACCCAATAACAAGTTTGGGACGAAGTTTACCGGGCAATACAATTCGAACACTAATTACAATCCAAAAAACTCGAACTATGTGCCCAATTTTAAACCATCAGAACCACGACCATATCCAAACAAGAGTCAAGGAGAGACAAGTGGTCAAAGCTCCTATCAAACCAAATAGGGCAGCTATTCTCAACATTCTCCGCAACAATACCAAGCACCTCAGCAATCGTACCAGCACGCACCGCAACCGCAGTACCAACAAACTTCCCAAGAACAGTTTCAGCAAATGCAACCACAGCAGCAATTGCCACTTGCAAGTAACCCCGACGATGAGCTAAGACTTTGGTGTCAACAATTAGAGCATGAGACTCTACGTAATCGGGAGGAAACACTTCGTACAATCAAAGAAGGCAAGCGAATGAGGAAGCAACTGGAGAAATTAGAGATGATGATAGGACAGCTTTCGGTTTCTATGGCAAAAACGGTAAATGATCCGGGAAAGCTTCCAAGCCAACCCGAACAATCAATGGCAGTACATGTGCTACGTAGTGGAAAGGAGATAGACAACGGAATACAGGAAACCGAGGGGGACAACACCGTTAACAACCAAATGATGGATGAAGGAGGCGAACAAGAGACAAGTCCAAATGGTGAGGAAGGACCAGTGGGTAAGATTCATAAATCAAGCAACCCATATGTTCCAGGATCATTGACGGGAACTTTCCAACCAAAACGGACCGAAACAAATCAGACAAACTCAGCGAAGTACTTGACCGGTCGGACCGAAACAGCAACCGATCGGTCTAGACTCCAGAAGGATTTGACCGACCGGACAAACCAAGAGTCCGACCGGAGTAGAATACAGGAGGTTTCTACCGATCGGACAAACAGGAGTGATCGGTCGGACAAAAAGGCTGAAGAGGAGCAAAGACCGCAACGAGTCATAAGGGACGCTGTTCCATTCCCGAACCGTCTTAAACCAGCAAAAGAGAGCAAGAAATTTAGGGAACTTTACAATATGTTGAAAGATGCGAACGTGAACCTCCCACTATTTAACGTGATCAAGGCTATGCCTGCCTACGTCAAATTCTTCAAAGAACTTGCCTCCAAAGAGCGGAAAATGGAAGGGAATGAACGTGTCATACTATCCAAGGAGGTGAGCACAATTTTCCACCATACATTACCCCCCAAGGCGAAGGATCCTAGGAGTTCCTGCATTACGATAACCCTTGGAAATGGTCAAAAAGCGCGTGGAATGCTCGACCTTGGAGCAGGGATCAACTTGATGCCCTACGCTCTGTATAAGCAATACAACCTTGGAGGTATGAATCCAACAAGTTTAAGGCTTCAACTAGCGGATCGTTCACTAAGGCATCCGTTGGGAGTGGTCGAGGACGTCTTGGTGGAGGTCGGATCATTGGTAGTTCCCGTGGACTTTGTTATTCTGGACGTTGGAGAAGTAGATGCCACAAGCAAGGAGCACACCATCCTCTTGGGGAGACCTTTTATGGCAACATCGCATACTGTAATTGATGTTGGGCGAGGAAAAATGACACTCTCGGTGCTAGGAGAGTCAGTGACGTTCTCACTAAAAGATATTCAAAAAATTGCTTCATCCATGATCGGTCCCGATTGTTCATACATTGATTCCGTGGACCAATGTGTAAGCGAATTATTTGGTGTTGTGCCGGTCGAGAACATCGATGTCGAGGACGACGGATTTGATCCAAACGCGGAGGGGGTGATCATTCTTTTCGAGGTTAACGAAGTACTCGTGGTCAAGCCAGTCATTGGACCTACTTTGGAGCCGAAATTGGAACTTAAACCACTTCCGAGCCATCTCAAGTACGTGTTTCTTGAAGATGACGAGAGGAAACCCGTAATTATATTTGCTGAACTGGCAGAGCATGAAGAAAGAGAGCTTATTGATGTTCTTAAAAAGTACAAGCACGCAATAGGATGGAGTRTTGGTGATATAAAGGGGATAAATCCGGTCACGTGCATGCACCGGATCGATCTTGAAGAAGGAGCAAAACCGATACGGGAGGGACAGCGACGGCTAAACCCTACGCTCAAAGAGGTGGTCAAAAAGGAGATCTTCAAATTAATCGAGGAAGGAATCATTTATGCTGTTTCTGATAGCGAATGGGTTAGCCCGGATCATGTTGTTCCAAAAAAGGGGGGCATCACGATCATAGAAAATGAAAAGGGGGAAATTATCCCAACACGCTTAACCACCGGGTGGCGGATGTGCATTGATTACCGAAAACTCAATGCAGCGACAAGGAAAGACCATTTTCCGCTCCCATTCGTGGACCAACTACTTGACAAGCTAGCAGGGCAAGAGTATTATTATTTTCTAGACGGCCTTTCTGGGTACTATCAAATAGCCATTGCGCCAGAAGATCAGAAAAAAACTACATTCACGTGCCCGTTTGGCACATTTGCTTATAGGAGAATGCCCTTTGGATTGTGCAATGCCCCGGCTACCTTTCAAAGATGCATGATCTCTATTTTCACCGAATTCATCGACGACTTTCTCGAAGTTTTTATGGACGACTTCTCGGTATTTGGCTCTTCCTTCTCACATTGTCTAAGAAACTTGACAAAAGTGCTTGAACGTTGTGTCGAGTCTTACTTAACTTTGAGTTGGGAGAAGTCGAACTTCATGGTGAAAAGCGGGACTGTATTGGGTCATGTGGTATCAAGCAAAGGATTGGAAGTTGACAAAGCGAAGATTGATGTCATCGAAACCCTTCCACCTCCAAAAGATGTGAAAGGAATTCGAAGTTTTTTGGGACACGCGGGCTTTTACAGACGTTTCATCAAGGACTTTTCAAAGATTTGCCGCCCGTTATGTAGATTACTTGGGAAGGATGTGCCTTTCGAATTCAATGGCGAATATCTTGAGGCATTTAATATTTTGAAAGAGAAATTAACACAAGCACCAGTTGTCGTTGCACCGGATTGGTCTCTTCCATTTGAGATAATGTGTGACGCGTCAAACGAGGCAGTCGGAGCAGTTTTGGGCCAACGAGTGGATAAAATGCTGAGGGTGGTTTACTATGCCAGCTACATGTTGAATATCGCCCAACATAACTACACCACCACAGAAAGAGAGCTATTTGCAGTTGTATTCTCTTTGGATAAATTCCGCTCTTACATCGTCGGCTCCAAAGTCATCGTACACACGGATCCTGCAGCACTCCGTCATCTATTCGCTAAAACGCAAAGCAAACCTAGATTGATTCGTTGGATTCTCCTCTTACAAGAATTCGACGTCGAAATCAAAGATCGGAAAGGGAGCAAAAATGTAGTTGCCGATCACCTCTCCCGTATGTTAGTAGAGGAGCCAAGTGGAATCGGGTATGTAGATGATGAGTTCCCTTATGAAAACGCAAACGCCGTTGTCGAAATTAATGAACCATGGTATGCCGATTTTGTTAATTTCCTTGCTTGTAAGATTATCCCTGACCATCTTTCTTCACAAGAAAGGAAGAGATTTCTGTTCAAGTGCAGAAGTTTCTTTTGGGACGATCCTTATCTTTACAAGCGTTGCAAAGATGGACTTTTTCGGAGATGCATACCGGATGAAGAGAAGATTGGAGTACTGCGATTTTGCCACGACGATGGTGGGCACTTTGGAAGTCAAAAAACAGCTTTCAAATTCCTCCAAGCCGGATTTTATTGGCCTTCGTTGTTCGCCGACGTACACCAATTCTGCAAAACATGTGATAAATGTCAACGTTCCGGAACGATTGGAAGGAAGGACGAAATGCCCTTAATACCTAATCAAGTGATTGAAAGATTTGGCATATGGGGCATCGATTTCATGGGACCTTTTCCGCAGAGTGGCGGATACGAGTACATACTCGTAGGAGTCGACTATGTATCAAAATGGGTAGAAGCCATTCCCACGAGGAAAGTTAATTCCGACGTCGTCCTCAAATTCATCCAAGAAAACATCTTTAGCCATTTCCGGATGCCAAGAGCGATCATCAGCGACGGGGGTAGCCACTTTTGCAACAAGGCCTTTAATCGATTACTGAACAAGTATGGGGTGCGACACAAGGTGGCAACCCCTTATCATCCACAAACCTCTGGTCAAGTAGAGACAAGCAACCGGCAAATCAAAGGGGTCTTGGAGAAAACCGTGAGGCCAAATCGTAAGGACTGGGCAACAAAACTGATAGATGCATTGTGGGCTTACCGTACAGCCTACAAAACGGTGTTGGGAATGAGCCCATTTCGATTAGTTTATGGGAAAGCATGCCACCTCCCAGTCGAATTGGAGTATCGAGCGGAATGGGCGATTCGAATCTTGAACCTTGATTTGAATGAAGCCGGGGGATATAGGAAGCTTGAGCTAAGCAAATTGGAGGAGATTCGCAACGACTCATACGAGACGGCGTGGACTAACAAACAGAAAATGAAGGAAGCGCACGACAAAAAACTGGTTCACAAAGGTTTGGAAGTCGGTAAACTAGCCTTGCTTTTTAATTCTCGTTTCAAACTCTTTCCAGGGAAGTTGAGATCAAAATGGAGCGGTCCGTTTGTAATTACCGACATAAACGAATTCGGCGCCGTGACCTTGTTTGACGAAAAGAGTCACTCCACTTTCCAAGTCAATGGTCATCGTGTCAAAATGTATCATGGGGGACTTATTTCGCAGCAAGATCACGAAGTGTTAGTGATCAATGACCCCCCTCGAGAGGGTTGACGCACGACTAAGGTATCGACAAGCATAAGACGTTAAACGTTGCACTTCTTGGGAGGTAATCCAAGCTCTGGTTGTATATATTCTTTCTTTATTCGTTGGGTTGAGTATTTTGACAGGACTCCTGCTAGTTCGAAGCAAATTATGAATTTTTCTGGAACACCGGTCGGACACCTACTGGTAACCGATCGGAATGTTCCATGATGATGAGACCGATCGGTATGTCTATGACACCGATCGGACTGCTACGCCTGGGAGCTATTTATGGGAATTTTAGCTAGGCAATCACAAGGGATGGTAAGATACTCTAACAGTATCTTCTGAGGTATGAGGAATCTTTAATTTTGGGGGTATTGATTTGATTGTGCTTTTACAAAATAAAAGAGTATATTCTCTTTCTAGAAAATCTCTATCTTCTCGATCTTCCTTGATACTGGAAATCCTCCACCCATACCCCGTCTCCTATATAAACTCACCCCCTACAACTTTTACTCCACACCAAAATACCTTCTCCTTTTTAATATTAACGAGTGTCAGACACCACCATTTTATAACATGAACCACCACAACAACCTTACTCATGGCTGGGTGTCAAGGAGGACGCTTGAAGACACGATCGACAAACTAGAAGAAGAGGCGGATGATTATCGACAGCAAATCCTCAAGCTCCAAGCTGACCTCAATGAAGCCCTCACTGAAGAAATCGATTTGACGAAAACCATCGAGCGCCTCCACGGCCTCCTAGATGATGCCGATGCTGAAATAATGAGGCTCAAACGGAAAACAATTGAACTTGAGGAAGATGTGAGAGATTTGTATGATTTGGCCTATAGGGGTGTTCCGCCACCCAAGTAGTCCTTAGGTTACTATCCGTGAAGGTTTAGCTTATGAATTAATGATGTTTGGGGGGAATGGTTTTTGAACTATTGTCTTAAATAAACGAGCGACATTGTTCGAGTTGTTGAATAAAATTTATGCTTTGAATTRCTTTACYCATTCKTAATTTGTCGTTGAATTTTTGCAGGACGTCGCTGTTATCAAAATAAATAAATAAATAAATAAATAAGAAAAAAGAAAAAAAAATGGGGCTTAGTAAGGACCGACCGGTAATACGACCAGACCGGTCGGTAATAACTCACTGGACTACAGTCCGACCGGTCCAGATACCAGACCGATCGGTCAAAACACACTGGCTAGCAGTCCGATCAGTCCACCGCACATACCGATCGGACGACAGCCCAGTTTATTAAACGCCGACTGTCTCACATGACAATTATATTGGTTCCAACTCCTTTTGTTTTCTTACAGGTTGCATTTCCGAAATTCATCACGCGTATCTTCCCCCACTCAAACCATCGAGTCTGACCCCCACCGATCGGCAACACGAAATCTCCGATTCCGGCAAGTTTGGAGGAATTATACGCCATTCGTCAAATACTCTCAAATTTCTTACCCGTTTCTCAAACAAACCACATCAAGGTATAATGGCTTAAAACTAAACATTCTTTAACTGTTTGAGAAGTTGAATTGCACGGGTGTGGCGATTCGGAGTTTGGATTGTTTGAATTCAACTTGAGTTTGGTTAAGTTTTGTGGGGCACACCAAGTGTTCGAGGAAATTCCTGAGTGAACTCCGGAGCCGTTTCTGAAGTTTGCTTATTCCTATGGCTCTCGGTAAGCGACCAAGACGTGGTCAGCCCTCGAACGCCGGCCCGAGCAACACCCGGAGTGGGCTAGCTCCTTTCGACCTCAAAGATGAACGTGAGGTTACCCTATACCAATCACTCGTCAAACGAGATGTTTATCACCCCCGTTTCATTGATATTGAATTTTGGGAAGATCAAGCCAACACGGGGGATAAGACAGCAGAAAAATTTATCCATTGGTTAAACGCGCTCCAACTCATTAAATGGGCCGGTGTCAAACAACCGGGGTTTCGCACCCTCATGATCAAGTTCTTCACGACATTTCAGTCGTTAGCCGATGGGAGCTTCGAATGTCGCTTTCGAAACCAAACATTCCGCACTACGCCTGGTGATCTAAAGGAAATATTTGCCGTTGATGGCGAGAAAAGCCCTAGACCGGGATTTGAGCTTGACGATTATAATAAGAGCAATTGGTGGAAAAAACTCTCGGGAGCACCACCGGAACCCGGCTGCCATTTTAATTCAACATGCTTGCAATCTAATGCCATCTACCTCACCTACAAATTCTTTATGCAAGTGTTCCTCGATAAGGAGGACGCCACGAGAATTTCGGCCACTAAATTGAAAGCACTATGGATTGCGTAACATCAGGGCAACGCACGGATTTACCCACTTTTAATCGCTGCGGTCGAAAATGTCCAACAAGTCTGGGATAAGAAATTGGCAAAACTCACTCTCGGAGCCTTTATCACGGAACTTGCCCGCCACCACGGTTGCGAACCATATGACGACGACATCGTTTACCCGAGTGTGGCAATGATGGTAGAAAGCCGCATGATTGAGGGGCGAAGCGTTTCTATTCCAACTTTCTTGATGGACAGCGATAAAGAGCGATTTGAAAAAGTCGAGGATTCCGATGCTGATGAGGAGGATGAGGAGGACGACGAAACTGACGAGGATGGTGGTGATGAAGAAAATGAGGGGGAGCAAAACAGAGACGAGAACGAGGGAGGAAATGGGAACACCGATTCCCATGCTTACGAGCAAGACGATTATGGAGGTGGCGTTTATTTCTCTAACGAACAATGGCAGCAACAGCAAGACTTCCAAGCCCGTATGTTTGCTCAAATGGGGGAATTACGTATTAACCAAGAGGAGCATGCAAGGAACGCTCGCCAGGACGCTTGGACCACACGGGAGGAAGCCCGAGAGGAGGCTCGTTACTTCCGTAACACATTGACAAACTTAGGCAATAGTTGGGCGGAAACTTCTCAGCATCTCGCCCGATTATCTGGAAGTGTTGAGGCTAATCATGACTACCTCGTCGCGATCGACGAACGTCTCTCTCGTCTCGAGCACCGCTATCCACCTCCACCTCCAGACAACATGGACCAGTAGGCGGGCCCACGCCCCAGCTGTATCACCACTCTTTCCTTTTCTTTTTACTGCTTTGTAGGATATTTATTCGACTTTTGTAAATAATTTTTCCTTTCTGCGTGTGGCGACTATATCTACTTTTTGTTACTCACTTTGCACGCATTGGTCTTTACGTTCTTGTAATATTCATATGGTAGCAACCAGGAGATTGCTCACTCTTTCACGAGGGGGAAGGGTAGCAGTCCGATCGGTGATCCAAGTTTGACCGATCGGTCAAAACACACTGGCTAGCAGTCCGATCGGTGCTCACTTTGACCGATCGGACATTATAATGCTGACCGTTTTCAAACATTTAGAGTCCATGCATGAACCATTCGTGAGCAACTTTCGGTCAACCACTTACGTCAATCTGTGTTGATTAATTACCCATGATTACTTGTGTTTGTATTGGCATGCCTGTCAAAATCATTTGATAAGCAATAAGTGGGGTCTCTAGAGCTTGATTAAGTGCTATGTTTTCAAAATCTACTTATATATAGATATTAAAATAACATTTAGTCGATAACCATTTCGCAATACCTGTTTTAACTCGATCACCTTGTTCCAAGAGTTTGAATTAAACCCTGGTAAGAAGCCTTGTGTGTTTATCAACATCATGCTTTGATTCGATAAGTGTTTTGAAAAGGTCTCTTAAGTCGCATGTGTACATTTGGTTTTTGAAATGACGATAGGCACATATATAACCCGATTCTGGCCATACTCAAAAATAAAAACCACTATAAATTCCTAATGAGCCCCTTTGAGCCTTTATTCCGTCTCTTTGTTAGCCACGAGCATAATTATAGCTCTTATTTCGTTTAAGTTTGTGAGATGAGAGTTTTATTAAACCATATATGCACGACATGACTCTAAGCTCTTACTACCATCATTTCTCTTGAATTTTGATTCTTTCGTTTGTTCGAAGACGAACAAAACCAATTAAGTAATGGGGTGGGTTGATTCGTACGTTTTTGTCACGAATATGTACTTAATTGAGTCTTATTTTAGTCG
>BMAC01000249.1:476416-531811 GCA_014905375.1 Phtheirospermum japonicum | reverse complement strand
TATCATTGGTTTAATGAGATATGACGAATGCATAGTGGAAATTAGTGGAACACTATTATTTTTTATTCTTTCTCCGAGTTAAGACTAGAGCTAAAATTGCATTGTTTTGCATTTTCCATCTCTTCACTTAATTTTCAGGCTTATTGATCGACAATTGATTCAAACGAGAATAATTCTGAGGTTTTCTCATACAGTTAGAACTTCTGAAGGATTCGGAACACGAAGATTGAAGGAAAACGCTCACAAATAGCTACAAGGACACTCACCGATCGGACAGTTCATCTCTCCGATCGGTGGAACTGGGTACCCGCACACCGACCGGGAGAGTTAGCGCACTGAGCGGATGCAAAGACAGAAACTTATGACCGATCGGACGAGGAACATGACCKATCGGACAAAAACRTTACGAGTCTRRTTTCTGGAGATTTCAGTTACGAAACGGCTGGGATTGCTTTTAAAAAGGAGGGAGGCTAGGGTTTGCGAGATCATTCACGCTGAGAGGCATTTTTTGGAGGCTAGAGACACCACACAACACCCAAAGGTTGAGAGGTTTGACACATCTCTCATACCTCTAGTAYAAATCCGTGCAAGGCCGTATCAAGGTTCGATTCGCAGCTGCCGTCGTTCTTCGCTAGGATTCGGGGTTCGTGACAAGCCTTGGGATTCTACGCAGCTCGGAGTGCTTTCGTTCGTCATCTTTGCTCGTTGAAAATAGTTAAACGATTTGTAATCTCTAAACTCGTCTTTTGATTTTATGATTTTGAAAGTGGTTTTGTTTGGCATTAGATATGAATGATTATGAAGTTATGTTGGTAGATTGTTGAAGTTTGGTGATTTGGAATAATAACTTTGTGTTCTTGGAGTTTATGCTATCATGTTTGGCATATTTATGATAGAATGAACGATTGTCTTTGGTTAATCTATTGGTAGTTTATTGAACTTCGGAGATTAGTTTCTTAGAATGTCTTTATTTAGTATTATTATTAGATTGGTGAGTCTTTTACCGTTTTAAATCCCTTGTCGAGAGATTGACACCCTCAAGACAAGAAGCTCTCGGTATTGCTTTTAAAAATTGGAATTGAAACCTTTTCAAAAACCCCATTTGATCGTGTGTTATTAGATAGAATTGTGATATTAGTATAATAAACATCGTTTAATCCAATTCCCATTCCTCGAGAGATCGACCCGAGTTAGCTTGCCAAGTCTACAAGTGACCCCGTTCTCTTGCGGGCGAACTTAAAACCTTTCAAACGTAGACGCGCATTTGTTTAACCGGAATTTAATTTTGAAAGGAACACAAAAGTTCGGCTCACTAATCAAGGTTGCACAATGAAGGGTTTCAACTATCTGCCTATAGAGTTTAGCTTTGGGTATGGAATAACATCCTGACATCCCATGGTGATTGTATGAGCTGTACCAAGAAAATACCTTAACTATCCTATGTTATTAACAAGAAATTGACTTAACTTAGTGATCAAAGAGTGGATTTTAGTAGAGTTATCACTAGTGATCACAAGTTCATCAATGTAAGCCAAAATAAAATGATTGAATTCTTACATGTTATGTAGTAAAGAGAAGAATTAACCCTTGATACTTTGAAGCATGGAAAAATAAGTACACTACCAAGCTTACTAGACCATGGTCTAGAAGCTTGTTTCAAACCATATAATGACTTATTAAGCCCGCATACCATACCATTTGTCACACACTCTCAAAACCTTGAGGAAATTGCATGACCTCTAGAGCTTATTGCGAGGCAACCCAATGAAGTTTAAATAATTTTTTTTCATAAGTTAGAATATGTTTAATTTTGGATTCATGCTTTTCAAAACAAACAAAAATAAGAATAGGCTTTTTATGTCCAGCATCATGTACCTGAGCAAGCACCGGACCAGGAGGTCGAGCATGTGATCAGGTGACCCTAGACTTACTTATGTATCTGTAGACCTAAGAAAGCACCCGAGCTATAGTTCAGCTGTGAAGTCGGGTGTTTTTTTGAAATAACTCTATTACTGCAAACTCAAGTTGGCACCCAAGGAGTTGGTCAGTGCCAAGTCGGGTGTATTTATTTTTGAAAGACCTGGGAGCTACTGTTTGCTATTTTTTGATGTGTATTTTATCTAAGTATAAGTGGCAATGTAGATGTAGTACACGGAGAGAAAATTCGTATTCCACAAGGACCAAATCTCATAAATTGACAAGTAATGTTGTCAATAAGCCAGATTTATCTAAACGAATATAAAAGATGTTTTTTGTTGTTACAAACGAAGAACATAAAATAAAAAATTATTTATACTAATTTCATTCACTAGGAACAAATAAAAAAATTAAGAAATAAAGATATTCAAATGAGAATGAGGTATTTTGGGGTTTTAAGTTAAAATGTAATTTCGATGTCTATCATGGTGAATCACTCGAGTATTACTGTGACTCAATATACTATAATTAAATCACAATAATAGTTTAACCCATTTCTCAAAGTGATTAAACCATTAATTATCCATGTGAGACGCAATTTCCAGATCACATTTAGAACTCCAAAAAGTTTTTAAAGATTTATATGACTTCATTAATAATCTCAAACCTTTTGGTCTTATTGATTAAAGTGTCTCGTATTTGAAAGCCTAATTGATAAACCTTATCTCTCGAATTATGGTTAATTAAGCCATTTGTGACCCGAGTCCCAACCGCGAAGGGGGTCGGAACTTGTCACCATGAAAACATCATTCAGTGTCGACCCGAGTTGCGACTACAAAGGTGGTCGCGAGTGGGTTTCTTGGCCCCGTTAACTCGTTGACCTTATGGGCTTGCTCTAAAATTGGCCCAATAGACCCATCTCCTCATTATATTCAGTCCAACTCTTCATTCCTTTCATCTATATACACTTTGAAGCCCAATTCGTCCAAGTTAGCTCCAAAATCCTATAAAAACAACATAAAGATTACCAAACACATAATAACATCCAAATAATAGGAATTAAAGTAACGGAACATTAAAAGCATTCAAATAGTAGTTGGGACCTAATTTATTAAGCCATTCGTGACCCGAGTCCCAACCGCGAAGGTGGTCGGAACTTGTCACCATGAAAACATCATTCAGTATCGACCCGAGTTGCGACTACAAAGGTGGTCGCGAGTGGATTTTTGGGCCCCGTTAACTCGTTGACCTTGTGGGCCTGCTCTAATATTGGCCCAATGGACTCATCTCCTCATTATATTCAGTCCAACTCTTCATTCCATTCATCTATTTACACTTCGAAGCCCAATTTTTCCAAGTTAGCTCCAAAATCCTATAAAAACAACATAAAGATTACCAAACACATAATAACATCCAAATAATAGGAATTAAAGTAACAGAACATTAAAAGCATTCAAATAGTAGTTGAGACCTAAGTTAATAAGTCTCAGTATGTATGTAAATATGTGTTTATGAAATACCCCAAACTTAAAAGTTTGTTCGTACTTAGAGAAACAAAAGATAAGAACTAATATGAGTATGGACATGGAATAAATGATGACTATGTATTTTTTTTAGAAGCATCATTTTTCAAAGTATAAATGCGAAATCAAAAATTCAGTTTGTACACTTATACCTTTAATCCTCCTATTCTAATTAAAGATTTTGCTCAATAACACAAGTGTATAAGATGGGACATATAGATACGCAAATAATATCAATTGATGAAATGTAACATAAACTTGCAAATCGTCTATCTCCCTATACTCAATGTGTACAAAAGACAAGAATCGTAGTATGACTTTATTTAAGTTTTTAATGTAGTCTCTTTGGTTAGGTATGGAATATTTGGATAAATGCCTATATTACAAACAAACATACAAGAATACCACAATTATCTTAACAACTAAAATTTGAGACTTTTATACTTCACCTTAACCCAAGAACCCAAAAATATTGTATAACTAAGCCTTTATAAAGTAGTCTCTCAACTAAAACCCAATTTAATATATATATATATATATATATATATATATATATATATATATTATAGCCTTTAAATAGGCTTTCAACCTACCCCAAAATACCTAAATTATTGTATTTACTTAAAACTTTTGAGAATGTTTATTATTTACTAAAAGATAAAAAGTAGCCTTTAAAGAAAAATTCTTATCGTCAACGTTCTTTTTTTAAGTTAATCCCTATACACAATAATAAATTTAGTCAATTTACCACAAAAGATTATTCGACTCTCAACTCACAATAATAAAAAAAATTATAAGGCTTTTCAAGAGCATAAGATAAGTTAGTGGCTTTTAAAGAATGAAAACATAAAGCTGAACGAGGCTGACTAGGGATAATTTTTATTTAGTAGTTATTGTATATGTATATGTCCATAAAAGGGTTTTCAAATTTCTTGCCAAAATCATTTTAAAGTCTTTCATACACTGAGATAGAAACCATCGCAAGTTCTAAAGAGATACATATACAATAGATAATCGCATTGTGTATCTCATAAGGCATATCATTTTTCAAAACAAGAAGCCAATATTTTTCATTCAAGGTGTAATAATAACATTCAAATATGCATTTTTATAGAATAAAAGTAATTTTTGAAAATCAACTCATCTTTAGAACATCAACTTTTTCACAAAAGAGGTCCATTCAAATGCATAATATCAAATGAACCAAATAGTATTTTCAGACCCAATCTCATTTATTTCTACTTATGCAACTAAATGTGCAATTAAAATTAGGAATAAGAAAAATAAAAATAAAATAACATTTAATGCAATCTTATGTGTAACATGCAAAATAATAATATACAATCAAAGTAAACTGCACATCGGTCCCCCACCCTCAAAAAACAAACAAACTTATTTTATATAAAAAAATATGGTATACTTTGATCATGAGTCACCAAATTTAAAGCGAGTCAGGCGGGGAGTAACTCAGTGTCGGCACCCATTCGGAGCAATTTCCTCCTCGTTAGCTTAAGGTGCATCTTGAAGCCATTTCCGTCATTATTGGGTTGCCTCCTAACAAGTGCTTAATTTTATGTCTTTAGATAGATGCTTTTTTTTTCTTCAAGAGCTTATTTAGGATATCGACAATGTTGTTCCCATCTTAGTCACTTTTACAACCGGGGAATCCAAGCTCCAATTAAGAACAATAGTAAAAAATGTTTAAGTTAAATGAATATATCAATTACATTATTATGAGTATCTAATCAATTGGTCCATGGCAACGACACCAAGAACTTGTTCGTTATTTTATTTGATGTGTATTTCTTTATCTAACCGTAAGTGTACGGTGTACATGTAGTAGACAAAGAGAAAGGTCATATTCTATAAGGACTAACTCTCATGAATTCACAAGTAATGTTCTCAATAAAATAGCTTTATCTGAAATGTAAAAGAAGATGTTGTTTTGTCGTTACAAATGACGAATAGAAAATAAACAATTATTTATAATAAATTAATTCACTAATAACAAATAGCAAAAGTAAAAAATAAAAGATATTCAAATGAGGGTGAGGTATTTCGTGGTTTTGGATTACAATTGACTTTCAATGTCTATCATTGTTAAGCACTCGAGTATTATTATTGTGATTTAATCTACTATAAGTTAATCACAAAATTAGTTTAACCCTTCTATCGAAGTGGTTAAACCATTGATATTAAATGTGAAACTTATTGTCAAGATCATATTTACAACTCCAAAAGGTTTTAAAGTATTTATACGACTTCATTACTAATCTCAAACATCCCGGTCTTGTTGATTAGAGTGACTTGTATTTGAGAGCCTAATTGATAAACCTTCTCTCTTGAATTATGATTTACCAAAGTTAGTAGTTATAAAAGTTTGTCAATCGATTACAACAATATAAGCATAATAGGATGTCAATCAATTATGCAATGATTAAATCCAACATAAAAATAGTAAAGGTATCATACCTGAATATAAAATATTTTTAATCAACCAAGTATTATTGATGATTCAACTTAATATGTGTTAATGACAAATATAGTTTAAATCTTCTCTCGAATCAATTAAACCGTAGACTCTAAGTATGAAACAACGTCTCCATTTGGAATCACATTTAGAACTCCAAAAGGCTTTAAAGATTTATAAGACATCACTTCTAATCTCAAATCTCTTGATCTTAATGATTGGAGAACTTTAATTCAGAATCTATTAACAAATCTTCTCTATCAATTTATGATTTGTTAAAACTAATAAGAAAAAAAGTTTGTCTAGAAAATATGCATATATGTAAATCAAGAATTAAAAATATTTAAATGATCATAATTAGTTGAAAGAAATATTCAAAAAATTAATCATACATTGTTTACCAAACCCCATAATACGAATGAACTAGCTAGACATATTCAAATAATAAGCTATACAATTCATCGAACACGTAGTGTTCATAAGTAAAAACTAAAGAAAATGATAAAAACTATAGGAAATGGTTAATTTGACCTTTAGATCTTTGTATTATTTTCATTCCTCCTTCTAACTCCCACTCAATCTCTCTATATCACACTTTCAATTATATTTGATGGTGAATGATGGTGAAAACTTGCTAAATCTGAACTGGTTTTAGGTCCCCTTTTATAACCCGCCATGAAATCCCAGCCTTTAATTCTAATTTTGTAATGTTTATAATGTTTCTGGGCCATTCACGACCTGAGTCGCGACTGCGAAGGGGGTCAATAATGGTCATCGTAAAAATAGTATTTAGTATCGACCCAAGTCATGATTGCGAAGGGGGTTGCGATAGGGTTTCTTGCCCCGTCGACTCATTGACCTTGTGGGCTTCCTCCAATCTTGGCCCAGTAGACTCATCTCCTCATTATGTTCAGTCCAACTCTTCATTTTTTTTTATTTTTTTTTTGCATATTTATATGCTTTGAAGCATAATTTGTCTAAGTTAGATCCAAAATCATATACAAACAAACAAAAAAAAAATTACCAAACACGTAATAACATCCAAATATTAGGAATTAAAGTAAAAAATGTTGAAAGCAAACAAATATTAGTTAAGACCTAATTTAATAAGTTCTAAAATATGTATGCAAATACATGTTTATCAGTTTCAGATGTGTTCTAGTCGGGTGGCGGAAAATATTTTTTAAAAGAAAGCTGCATTTTTTTTAGAATCCCAATTTCTTTAAACCTCTTCTCTTTCTTAACCTTTAAGATGTTTCCAACCCTTATATATCCATAATTTGGATTTGGCTTTAATTTTGCATACCAAACACTTTTATTTCATCAAAATTCATCTTCCTTTTCAAGGATTCAACATGGGGAGAGAAGAAGGGAAAAGACTTGCAAGGTTTAAAATTACGGTTTGAGTTTGTGGATTCTCCTCTCATACTTAGTTATTCTATTTATTTTTTTTATTTGTATGACTTTTAGGAGCATCATTAGGTTTATTTTTACTTATGTCTTATGATTTTTCAAAATTTTTTTACGTGTGAATGGGAAACTAATATTTAATGTTAACCACTTAACCACTTAATTGTGTTCATAGAACCCAACATTATTTGAGAACTTGAGAATTAATGTTTTTATTAAACATCATCAATTATTTTATTATAAATCAGTTATATACTACATTAGTGTTTTTACTATATATTATTAAAGCTTTTTATCAAATAAGGAAAAATACTAAAAATGTGAATTTTTCACTTATTAAATCTAAAGTCCACAATTGGTCTTTGGTTCTCAATATGGGAGGGGGTCTCATTTGAACTATATATAATATATATATATATATATATATATATATATATATATATATATATATATATATATATATATATATATTTATTTATTTATTTATTTATGTATATATTGTATTGGAAATATCTGTTTGAGAAGTTTTGTTCACTTGTAAGCGAATACAGTATTTGATAATAAGAAGGTATAATTATATATGATTTCAAACATATATAATTGAAGAGACGCATCGTGTCCATAAATTGTATCATATATAATTAAACAGATGCAATATGTCCAATAGTTGTATCAGATTATGAATAGACACCGTGAAAAGTTATATGTCCTCATCAAAAGACCCATGCAAAAAGTTATGTACATTGAAAACACAACTTTGCGATCAAAGTTCAATTCATTCATTCACAATTGATTCAAACTTGTACAAAGCATACTATTTGATTCTTTCTTTCAAAGATCGATTGTTCCAAACAGTACTATTCGTTGAATATTCTAAGTATTGAAGTGATTTAAGATTAGAAATAGCTTATCTTAGGGATGATTACTATCATCCGTGAGTACCGTAGTGTTGCAATACTTGTCTTAGAAAATATTATCCAAAAATCGACTCGATTTCAAGCTTCGAGATGTTCATGGTTGCATTTCTTTTTAAAAACCTTACCCAATTTGAAACAGTCTAAGACTTATATCTTTTTTTCATAAGAAATGGAAACTCAAAACACTGTTATGAATCTTGCTCCCGTTCAAGGCAAAAGACCTCCCAATTTCAATGGCGTCAACTTCAAAAGATGGAAACAAAAGATGTTTTTTTTTATCTCAATACTCTCAGTCTATCTCATTATTTGATGGAAGATCCCCAACTATTTTCAAAGAAAATACTGACACCTATAGGCATGGCACTGTGGATGTGTGGCATCACAATGACTATATTTGTAATAACTATCTTCTAAATGAATTGGATGACACATTGTATAATTTATACAGTTCAATCAAGATATCCAAAGACTTGTGGAACTCTTTGGAGAAGAAGTACAAGATGAAAGATGCCGGCATAAAGAATCTTGTTAGTGAAGAGCTCCTTGACTTCAAGATGGTTGATACAAAGTCAGTGATTAGTCAAGTGCAAGAAATTAAAATCATTCTACATGACTTGTTGGCTGAAGAATTGCACGTGAATGAGTCGTTCCAAGTGTCTTATAATATTGAGAAATTACCGCAAATGTGGAAAGACATTAAGAACTACCTCAAGCACATACACAAGGAAATGGGGCTTGAGGATTTTATAGTTTAGCTTTGTATCGAGGAATATAACTGTAAGGCCAAAGGAAAGTCTAACAAAATCTAAGTGGAGACAAGGGGAAATTTGGTCAAGTTGAACACTATCAAGAAACATACGAGGTCTACGAATAATAAGAAGCAGGGAATGCCAAAAAGTTCAAAGGGAACTGCTATAACTATGACAAACCAAACTAGATAGCCACAGATTATCATCAACTACTTAATAAGGGCTATAAAAATGACAATTAAGACCAGACTAGTGTGACTGATGATAAACCTCTTTCTATTAACCATCATAGATCAACCTTTTTGTCATTGTGTTTGAAGCCAATTTGGTTGATAATCCAAGAGAATGGTGGATAGATACTGGAGCTACTAATCACATCTGTGCTGATAAGGAGATGTTTTCCTCTTATACATTGATCAGTGGAAGAATATCGTTCATGGGGAATTTCGCAGCTTCCAAAGTGATAGGAATAAGCAAAGTGGTACTCAAGATGACTTACGGCATGACTTGACACTTTTGGATGTGCTTCATGTCACAAACATTCGTAAGAATTTAGCGGCTCTCTGTTAAGTAAGACCGAATTTAATCTAGTATTCGAGGCTTATAAATTTATAATGACCAAACATGGTAAATTTTTATATAGAGGCTATCTTGATAGTGGTCTCTTTAAGATGAATGTAATGTTTGTTTTCCACCAAGATGGAAAGAATAAAGTTTCTAATTATGCTTACTAATTAGAATGCTCTAATTCATGGCATAACAGATTATGACATGTTAACTTTAACACAATTAAAAAGTAGATGAATAAAAAGTTTTTACTTAGTTTTAAAATTGATTCTCAAGACAAGGGTGAAATTTGTGTTAAAGCAAAAATTACTAAGGCACCATTTCATTCGGTGACAAAATGTGCTAGTCTACTTGAGTTAAGTAATACTAATTTTCGTGATTTAAAGTTTGTGCAAACTCATGGTTTGAAAAGTACTTTATTACATTCATAAGTGATTGCACAAGATACTGTTACGTATATTTTTTGAAAAGTAAAGATGAAACTTTTAAGACTTATAAGAATGAAGTTGAAAATCAACTTAACTTGAAAGTTAAAATGAATTGAAGTGATAGAGGTGGAGGATATGTTGCTCCATTTGAAAAAATCTATAATGAAAGTGGTATCATTCATCAAACTATAGCTCCATATTCACCTTAGTCTAACGGTGTTTCTGAATGTAAAAGTTGTACTCTCAAAGAGATGATGAATGCATTATTACTAAGTTCTGACTTACCCTAAAACATGTGGGGGGAAGCTTTAGTGTCAGCAAACTACATTCTTAATAAGATACCCCACAATGGAAAAGAAAGAACTATATTGACTATGAAAAAGTCATAAACCAACTTATAAATACCTAAAAGTGTGGGGGTGTTTTGCTAAGGTTGAAGTACCTAAGCTAAAAAATGTCAAAATTGGACCAAAGATTATTGGTGAATTTTTATTGGTTAAGCAGACAATAGTAGTGCGTATCAATTTGTAGTGCATAAGTCAGAAATTCTTGATATCAATGAAGGGATAATCATTTAATCAAGGAATGCGATTTTCTTTGAAATACCTTTCCTCGCAAAGAAATGAGAGAAGAAGTATCTAGGGAAATAACTTACAAAATTACTGACTAAACTCAAAGTGTGGAAGAAGAATCAAAACGCATTTAAAGGACAAATATAGCTAAGTCTTTTGTCCTAATTTTCTAATGAACATGTTATAAAGTGAACCAAGAAATATTCGAGAAGCTTTGTATACTCTAGGCACACCTCTCTAAAAAGAAGCTATCAATAGTGAGATATAATCCATTATGCATTATAAGTAGGAGTTGACTGAAATGCTAGTTGTATTAATATTACTTTTATTACTATTTACTATGTGAAGATATAAATAAATAGAGAGATAGGGATGGAGAGAAATAACTAAAAAATCCACACTACATAAATTATAGATCGAATCCACACTACATACATGAACTTTAAGATTATACGTTACTGAATAATTCTTTGTACACTACATTATTGGTAATGTTCGATCCCGAATGGTCATCACCACAAACTAATATCTTCAACCCCTTTCAATGGGTGACACGAGACACGGCAACATATAACTGACCATGACAGAACATGAGATTCTTTAGAGGCCGACGTTCGAAAGCGATCGACCCTGTTTCTTATTTATCGTCATCGTATATGAAATCATGAGCGGAAATTGCCTTTATTGAAATTTGAAAGGTATCCTAGCGTCGGAAGGTCTTAGACTCATCCGGGGAAGCAACACCTTTTCGCCCGCCTTTGCACTGGTTAGAACTTTGCATTCAAGGATGTGCGTGGAAATTCTTGTAACAACCATTCTTGTCCTGTTACGCAATCCAATTGAGTGGTATATGTTCTTCAATAACATAACAGGAGTCCCCACCTTCAGATGCATTTCGTGGTTCAGCACTCCAAAACACTTTATACCATTTAAGAATTCAGGCGTGTGGCTGCCTCGCCCGAAGCACTTACAAATCCAAGAGGGTTGCAAGGCCAAAATGGACACAACTTAGAACTTGAGAAGTAGCGTAAGCGTTATTATGTGAGTATCATTGTCTCGGTAGGCTCGGACTCGAAATAGTTCAATGACACTGTCAACTAGGCCGTGGGTTTACCCAATGTTACTTCACTATGGAAGGTTTAAAGTCGTAAGCTACCTCACAAGATGTAATAACGTTTCACGTGGAAACTGAGCAATTGATTCACATGCATCATAACATTGATTTACACTCATGTGGGGGATTGCTGGGGATTTGGACTGTTGGGGAGTTATTTTTGGTAACTTTGGTCCAATATTCCAAGTATGGAAATTTCGTTATTTCTGAAAATGAGCTTCATATTCTTAATCTGCGTTGCGAGTAGATGAACGTGGTATATTTAATTTCACAAATCCGTGATGGTATGAGTGAGTAATTGATTAGAGTAGATTTGTCCATATTTTTATTAGCTTTTTAGTTCTTTTTTCTGTTTGTTTTGGGTATAAGTTGGATGATTTAAGCTTAATTTCGTATTTTTTTATTTCCAGCTTATTTTACCGTATTTTAATCATAATTGATGAGAATAGGTGATTATTTGTTTTTTTCACCATACAGCTAAGTAACCGGAAGAGTTCAGCGCGTAAATAGATGAAGTTCGATGTTCAAGACTGGAGAACGAGCTTTCCCGTGAACGAGTAGCAAAAAGATCGAGAAAATGAGACAGGCCTCAGTAGCATCGACGCTACATCGTCTCGGACCCCTGTACGCAATGGTCGATGCTCTATCGACGCCAAGCCAACGCAACTTGCATTCGCATCAATCCAAGAGTCCGTCGGTCGACGCAAGGCCGACGCAACTTGCATGTGCGTCGATCCATGACCGCGTCAGTCGACGCCCCCGCCCAGTCGATGCGAGCACCCAGGCAGCGTCGACGTCGAGAGCCAGCACGCGTTGATCGATGCGACGTCGATGTGGCTGCCTAGAAATGCATTTTTAGGGTTTCTTGTGCGCCAAGACAAGCTATATCTATAAATACCCTTCATATTTTAGAATTTTGGGGGGACACACGACACCTAGGGTTTTTAGGCTTAGAATAAACATAATTGCACATCTTATAACAAGATTTGAAGATCAAGATCGAGGATCGAAGAACAACGAGTCCGAGGCTTCGATTTCACGTTCCGGATTCAATCTTCGCCCACGATCAACGTTCAACTCCGGAATAGCTGGAGATTTTCATTGCTTTCACTAGTTACAATAAGTACTCTAAACTCTTAGTTAATTTCATATTTAATTTCCTAGTTAATTTCATAGTTAAATTCTTAGTTAATTCTAGAACTAGTTTAATTAGTTCAATCGTTTCATGCTTGGATATTGGATTAATTTAGTTTATTAATGTTATTCTTATTTATTCTTAGTTATTCGTATTTAGATTCTTATGATATAATTGTGTCGTGATAGTTAATTAAATTCATGTTCTTAGATTCGCTGCTTTTACTTCTTAATTCTTAAGTTCGAATAATTTAATTATTGCTCGTAGTTGATAATATAGTTCAAAGTAATCAGATTAACTACCCTTAGTTTAATTATTGCTTTAGTTTATAATGATCAATTCAAAATATTCTAAAAACCTCAAATGTACATGTATTTTATGCTAGTTCATAAATTGAGAAAAACATCTAAAGACCGAACAGTTGTTTCCTCGAGAGATTCGACTTGAGTCAAACTCACCACCCTACAAGTTCCTCGTACTCTTGCGAGCAAACTTACGTGTTTTTAATTAAATATCTTAAAAGGGGTGCACAAAAGTTTGGATCAGTAATCATTGTTCAAAGTTGGACATTTGATAAGTGAATTTGGAAGTTGAGGAGGTAGTGGGATTTCCATTTGGGTATATGGAAAGTCCCACATTGGAAAAGCGATTAACCCTGTTTCTTATTTATCGTCATCGCATATGAAATCATGAGCGGAAATTGCCTTTGTTGAAATTTGAAAGGTATCCTAGCGTCGGAAGGCCTTAGACTCATCCGGGGAAGCAACACCTTTTCGCTTGCCTTTGCACCGGTTAGAATTTTGCATTCAAGGATGTGCGTGGAAATTCTTGTAACAACCATTCTCGTCCCGTTATGCAATCCAATTGATTGGTCTGTGTTGGGGTTTTCTCAAATTGAACCCCGCAGGATCTTTTGGATATTCATATTTTAATTATGTGTTCATGTAAATCATATTTCCATGCATATGAATGTATTCACACGTCCGGATTAAAACATGTACGGCAGATTCAAATTTAATAAAGAGGAAACATAAATATTGAATCTAATTACAATAATCAGACGGTCTGAGGACAAGATCAAAGATCTGATCTTGCTGTTGAATGAAGATGAATTAGGCGCCTCTCCCCTCCTTCAAAGCCGTCGAATTTCTGCAGCAGATTTAACTCCCGGATCTTCTGCTGTATTCCCAGACTGCGTATCTGATACAGAGTGGGCTGTATATTACAGATAGAATTGTGAATTCTATGGAGATCAGGTAAGAACTAAGAGGGGCTGATTTTTTGTGTAAATATATGTGTGGTTTTCTAAAATTACACCCACTTTTATATTAGGGGTTTTCAAAAATCAAGTCTCCAAACCCTACTGGGTTTAGGCCTCTATCTTATGTTCCATCTCCAGTCTACTTACAGTCATGTTGGGCTACAACAGGGATCTAGAAGAATATTAAATTGGCCCATTAATTTATTTAATTTATAATATCCAATAAACTTAGGATATAATTAAATAAATTAAGTTTTAATTTTATTCCACTAAAAAAGTAAAACTGACCTACCAATTTAATACATATTCCTGAATATGCTTTCTCCTTTAGTCCAGCCATTCTCCGTGTTTAAGATTTAATGTTCGTTAATTAATTATGTAAGTCTCTGACAACTATAATTAATTAACTTCTAAACCTTGTGTAGTACCACACAAGCTTTATCATGTACGAAATAATTTCCACCTGCAGGGTTTCAACATGAACTTGTGTTTCCTCAAGAGAACATCATTAACCTGGCGCACCAGGACACAGTGCTCATGTATACTGCTTGAAACATCAAGTATGCACTGACATTACTCAAGATATCGAGATTATTGATCTACGAAAAGATCTCACCCTTTGATATGTCAAAGTAATGAGCAATGCACTCTTATGCTTGCCAGTATCACATGAGTTCAGAACCCGAACTCTGTGGATCTTTATTCTCTCACTATCTGGGTCAGAGACAGAGAAGTATCACATGGGTTCAGATCCCGAACTCTGTGGATCTTTATTCTCTCACTATCTGGGTCAGAGACAGAGAATAATATCCTATTGTGATTCTTTCCTCAAATACACTACACGGAGTGTACTAGAATAATCAGTCAATCAAGACAAACCGACTTGTCAGATTATTCTACGGTTTATCAATGGTGTGTTCAGGACAATATATGCCGTGAGCATTTAATACAATACAAGGTTCCGATGATATGATCTTACCATGTGAGTCCCCACACCATATCATCTACAATGTATGTATATGGAATATTTCCATTAGAACGATTATGAAAAATAAACTAAAATGCGAACAGTGACTGCAAAACCATTTCATATCATCATAAATAATCAGTATAAGTATACTAAGACATGTCCTTCCAGTATACTAAACTAACAGTCTATGTTCTTCAATAACTTAACAGGAGTCCCCACCTTCAGATACATTTCGTGATTGGTTATCCCAAAACACTTTATACCATTTAAGAATTCAAGCGTGTGCAAATCACTCAAGAAGTCATTCCCATCATTGGATTTGCAGGCACAGTCCAAACTCAGGTAGGTGTACCCCTCGCTTGAGTTCAAAGTGTTCATGTACTCTTTGACAGAGTCCAAAACATTGAGAGTCGGGGTTAATATGGCCCTATCTTTCAGGAACATCGGGTATCAATAGAATCTCCAAACATCAGATATGTGTCCTCAACAATAGCTGCAATGGGGTCTCTCGAATATCGGAGGGGGATATCATCTGGAATTTCTATTGCAGCACAACCGTCATTCGGTCCTCCTATCTTTCCATCTCCAATGCTTGAAATCCAATTGGAGAACTCCTCCAACTCAGCACGTTCTTGTCCATCACCGAGACTCTGGAGCCTCATGTTTTCAGGCAACCTCAACACAGTGCAGTGCCTCCACATGCTGGATGTATTGATAGTTGCATTCACTATTTCCTGCTGACTGCTCTTGAGGACAACAGGCAATATCTGGTGAAAGTCTCCACCAAACACAAAGGTATTTCCACCGAATGGCATGTGCCTGTTAGCGGAGTCTATATCCGCCATTATAACCTGCATGCTCTTCTCAACAACCTCAAAGCAATGCTTGTGCATCATTGGAGTCTCGTCCCATATTATGAGTTTGCAATGAATCACCAATTCTGCAAGCGGGGTGCTTTTCTTAACATTACAATTCGACCCTTCGTGCGGCTTCAGAAGGATACCGAGTCAGGAGTGCATGGTCCTTCCACCAGGCGAAATAAGATATCTTATACCGCTCGATGCCACATTCAGCACGATATGATCCTTAGGCCTCAACCCTGCGGATAGAGTTCTCCACATGTACGTTTTTCCCGTACCTCCATAACCATACACGAAGAACATAGCACCACCATCGGACTCGACCTCAATCATTATCTTGGACTACACACTTTTTTGCTCACTCGTCATTCTCGAGAGAAGTTTGGCATGCTCAACGAACAACACCTTATGATCGTATTTCAACTCACCCTGGATCAATCTACTGTGACCAACACCGCTGCATCGGTCTCCAGAAATGGCTTAGAATCATAATCGCACAGGCTCTTACCTTGACGTCTCAGTAATTTCCCAATCTATACCAAAGCTAAATCCTTTATCTGAGACTCACTAAATTCAGTCATGCCAAGTAACAACACACGTATAGGTTATATCACACACAAACACAATTATCATAACTAATATAGTAGATTCAATAAATTATAAATCCAAATTCATTATGCACCACCACATGCATTTACTTGGATTTTTAAATATCAGACGTTGCCTGTAGAGCACATCCTCAAACAGAAATTTCCAACTCTTGTCCCATACATCCTCGGGCCTAGCAAGAGTATCAACTGACAACAGCGACACAAAAAGACACCTGAGAGAATGAACGAAGGCCCACTCACTTGCTTCGGCGATGCCATCAATGTACTCCCTATCATCTTCCAACAAACCCCGTGCATAACATGCCTCACGGTACGACAAATGCTGAACACTATCATGCTTCCTATAGTCTGCGTGGCAAGTAGCTCCGTGGACAACAGTAAGCAAGCAACTCTGGTAGTAATTATCCCCACATCCAGGAGGAACGTAATACACCCTACCAACACATGGAATGCATTTCGTGGGCTTCCACTTCCTTTCATACCTGACCCATACAAACTCGGAGGGTGCCTCTGCATACGTCAGAAGTCTTAACTGAGATTATATCTTATTCGCTTCCATCCACTCAAGGAACATGTTTTCCTTAACTGTTTTTTTATTCAGGACATCCTCTATATCCTTGTCCTCTTCATAAACAATGCTCTGTTCATTCTACAGATAGAAGCTGGGATGCGTGACCGGAGGGTACTTATACTGCAGTTCGAAACCCAACAACCTCCATGCCGCCTCACACGAAGAAACATACCTACAGTCGTATTACATGTTCACTTCGTCAATGGGTTTATCAGATTCACCATAGTCAGTGCTTTGATAGAAAGCAGCGGTCACACGATCGTGTCCCTTGTTGACATACTTGAATAGATACTTGATAGACCTTGATTAGTTGCACCAGTCCACATTGATGTGGGCACCGTATTTCTTCAACAGTCGACAATTGTGAGGGACAACATATCTGTTGTCTAGGGGGACACCACCCTTTTCGAGCGTTAACCCATTATCTATACATCTGTAATGCGGATAACCCTCATCGTCAATCAACATTGCCTCCACGTATTATTTTGGGAAATGCTTCGTGCACCGGCCCTCAACCATGCACGGGGAGTTTTTCTTTACAACACCGCACGGTCCGTGCATCATATCTTTTTTCACGGCTTCATAGTACATGGGGTCAGATGCCTCATCAGGAATTTCGGCCAAAATTAACCAAATGATATCCACAGGAGTCAGATACTTAGATTCTTTCACCAAGAACAACAATATGTAAGCATGCGGCAACCCACGCTTCTGAAACTCTATCGTGTACACAATTGCACATATTTTTAAGAAAAATAATACATATTATAATGGATGGTTAAACAGAAACACAGACTTATAATATGGAACAATATGTACAACCGACACATCGTAATGGATAAAGGTAGTCTTCTACTCACCTGCAACGGCCTGCCCAAATATTTGATTCTGGTAAAGATCTTCTAACAGCTAGTTCAACTTTGCCTTAAAAATTATGCAGACGATGTCTGGCCTATCCTCGGTTCTAAGATTACATGCATCTAAGAAATGAATAATCTCGGGACAACTTGGATTTCACGTGAACGTTATGAACAAATCAGGATAACCGAGTTTGCGACATATGGCCATCGCATCTTGATAGTTTTTTTATCATGAAGCGGACTCCACCAGTAAAGAAAGATGGCAATATAATACGCTTGCCCTAGGCAGACGGATCAGCATCACCGCGCATGATAGCATCGACCAAACCCCTATAGATATCACACCAAAGTTTCTTCTGATTAAATCAAATATAATTTAATCGATTCGTCTCGACCAAGGTATACGCATCTACGACAAATCTCTGAAATAATTTTCTGGACGAAAGAATAGTAGAGGGCTCGTCCTCCCTATCATGAAGTCTAGATACAAAGTATTCACGGACACTGATATATTTCCGTCCGTTCTCGGTTTTCTTCTTTCTCTCCATAAATGGAATGTTCTCTGTGTAACCATCCTCCCCATAAGGTAACAACAGAGGATACTACAAAGCCAAACATTCAGCTCATTTTGCGCAACCACTCCGAGATTCAGCCACTATGTCCTTATCCCCCATATCTTCATCATATTCACCGACAACCAACACGACAACTTCATTTCAAGTGGGTAGATTACGTGTACGTTCGTCCCTGTTATTGGTCCTCTTGCCAATTAAGATGCACCCGAACATCAGTATGACCACACTCCTAAATTTTATCCTTTGTCATTCTAAATGTCTTCACAAGTTAGTTCTGGTCATCCAACATTTGATTCAGCCTGTCAACAAGCTCTTCATGCAGGTTATTAGCCAATCCTACTTGCCTACATCACAACACAGTCAACACAAAAGACGTTTCATTAAATATAAGCCATGTTGTAAACAATAGCAAGACTTTTAGAATTATAATACTATAATTATTTTTCACGCAACAAGCCTCGCTGAATTCATCCGGTGGGGAACTTCATGTTCCGTATCATATACGTGAAGATGTGCAAACTTAGGGGCTCCACCATTTTCTGGAAATAGACCACCAGTCAGGTGGTAGTTTAGACCATGTATTCTGAAAATGGGAGGACCACCTCCTTTGTTTATATCACTATCAATCTTCCCCCTGGACATAAAACAGAACATACTATTATAGGATCTAATGTTATTCTGAAAGTGTTTGCTTCTACTGCTGGTTCCATGCAACAGTTCATGGAAAAACTCAGGCGGTTCCATTAACCGGGGGAGGTCAACAATGTTATGACTACAACACCCATTGTATTCTGGATTCATTAGGTTATTCTGGGACCTCGAACTCTCCTCGTACCAAAACATCCCACCACAAAACTTACAACGACAGTTCACATTTCCAATATCCCAATACTCTTCAAATTAATTAAATAATTCATATTGGAAGAGTGATGTTAATAACGATGGGAATATTCATGGGAGTGATATCAAAAGCAAATTTAAACCAATATGTACCCGATGGCTTGTGTTGTTGCTGATTGAATCTTCTGTGAGATCAATTATATTGCTTGAGCTATCGGTTCCTCTACCGATATTCTTCCTACGGGCATAGTGTCATCTATTAATTGGAACTGCAATTCAAAATAGAAAATGCTCTTGGTAACGAATAATTTTGATAAAATATAATGAAAAATGATTCAAGAATTCATTAAATTATGACTGACCAGAACTCATAGAGGTTTTTTCCTTTTGGTCATTGGACGATTTATCGATATCCATGACTGCACCATCAGGAAGATTTGAAGCAACGTTTTACTTTGTGTGTAGGGTCTTCTCTTAACCGGGGTTGTAGCCAAAAAAATACAAATAAATAGATCAATTTTAACTACGAACCTTATAAATCAACTCCAAAAGTACGTTTTATTTTTTAGTCTTGAAAATTAACTGACCAGCGCTCAAAGTAGACGATATCTTATTGACATGTGTCAGATTGTCAATATTCGGGACTAAATTCCTCACAAAAGTACTATCATCAATATTTATACTCTCCGATGGATCATCAATTGTGAGGTCAACGTATTCTTGAATTAGAACCTCCACAACCATTGTTTGAATGTTCATTGTGGGGTCCAGATAGCCGCCTAGAATGAATAACTACAGTTTTTATATGTCACAAACATACATGTCAGATTTACCAATTTTAGCCTAATTATTTTAATTCAACAATGGAGCTGAATTAAAAAATATACCATTGTGACGTCACTCAAAGCCGAGCTTTGAAAAGGTGAATCTATTGCCAGTCTTATATCCTTTCGACTCGATAGTTACATTCTCATTTGGTATAGAGGAGCCTATAAGAATTGTTGGATAGACATTAGTTCCGATAAATAAAATAAGACAAGTATCGGTTTTTAGCGTACATTAACATAACAACATATAAATCATGGAATCCAATGTGTTGAGTTATATACAACCGTGCGAGAAATTTAGTCTCAAATCCGTTAAATGAGCCGTATTTTCACTTGCGCTCGCGCTTGATAGCACTCTTGAAGTCACGCACGGGCATGTATTCTCAAACATATTCACACTGCCTGTGACAATCATACAGTTAAATAACAAAATATAAATATTTAAATAAACAAAACCAAAAATATTGAATAGTAGAAATTTAACAAACAAATCATAAATACAAAAATAGATGAAAAAAAATGAAAATAATTAAACTGAAATAATAAACATAAATGAACCTTGAACTTATAATCTTAAATTTAAATATTCCCGAATATATTGTAGAATTGATTTTCGTTCAAAAAAATAAAAATCCAGACAATATAATAATTTAACTCTCTAGGTTATTATCTATATATAGAAAACAAATACAACAATTAAATAATTAAAAATAGTTACGTTGATTTAATACTAAAGTAATTTTTTTATAATATTAAATAATCTCTTGACCTAAATTCTTTCATAAAAAGAATGAATAAAGCAAATAAGAATAATCTACCTGTTAGATTTTGAAATAAGACTATATAATCTATACATTACCATATGCAGGTTTTTATTACAACTAAATTATATTCATAATTCATTGAATATTAATATATTTGATAAAAAAAAATCTTATTAATAATTATATATAAGTATATATTCAATTTAATAAATATTTAATCACCTAATTAAAACTACAAAATTACAACTAAATCATATTGTCAAATCATTCAATAATAACATATTAATATCTTATAAATTACATATATAAAAGTATATATGTGATTTAATAAATATTTACTCACCTACTTAAATCTAAACAATTTAATTTGAGTCCAATTGGAATTCCCAGAAGCCCAATATACTGATACTATAGTGCATTTAGATTAACAACATTATAATAAGATATTATTCTAATATCTTTTTTCAATTCAAAATTAATAAAGTATATACATAAATACACATATACATACATGCTCTCTTTATATACATAAAAACGAATAATTTATTATTGTAATACCTTATTTCAATTCCAAATTATATAAAAAATCATAAGAAATATCCAAAATTACTATTCTAATATCCTATATCAATTCAAGATTAATAAGTTATATATATACATACACATACACATATAAAAAAAATTAAATTTATATTTTCTATAGATAATAGGTTTTCAATTGATAAGCAACTATAAAAATAAGTTTATTTGTATTGATTTAAAAAAAATACTCATAATTTAATGTAATAGAAAAATAATATAATGTTATTAGATTAATAATTAAAATAGTAACTAAATTTGAACAAACAAAAGAAAATAAAGAATATACATAGACATTAATCAAATTTTATACTCTATATAATTTAAATTTATTTTTTATAGATAATAGCTTAAATTCATATATTTTAAATAAGAAATACAAATAAAATAATTTTTAAGAGCCTAATCCATTAAAAAAAATGCAGTTAATTCAGCCCAATTGTAAAATCCCAAAACAAAAGCACTAACCCATTTCAGAATCTACCCATTTAAACCCGGGCGGAGTCGGACGGTCATCAAATCCCACACCACATCCAACGGTCCTAATCTACCCTCACCAAACTAACCCTAATATAAATACCCTAACCCTAAAATTTCGCCTCATTTGGCACCCCCTGAAACCTAGTTGTCTCTGTCCCCCACAAACCCTACCTTCTCTGCCATTTTGCTGAAACCAAACCCACCGGTCCGAACTTTAACCACCATTAAACTTCAGCGCTCACACACAACACGAACACAGTCTATCTCTGCCGCTCCATCTCCATCTCCGTCTATCTTTTTTCTTTCACAAGAAATGCTCCACCGCTCATACCCAGAAACCTAAAATTCTCGAAGCCCTCTACATAATCTCCCTTAAATCATTCCACCAACTTAACCTATCTGATTTTGTTTCTTATATCTCAGTGTGTAACCTACCACAAACTTTTCAGATCTATGAACTTAGAAAACAAATATGGTCAAATTTAAAATTTGCAGGGATTCAGATCAGGTACAGTTTCTTGAACCATTTTTAATTTTGCAAATATAATTTAATATTTACTTTTTATCGATCTTGAACAAAATCAGTCTTTCTTTATTGATTTTTTCAAAATAATTATTAATCTGGGTCAAAATCAGTTTATCATGTTAGATCTATTCAAAAAAATGTATAGATCTGATCCAAATAAGCCTATCGTATTAGATAGATTCAGAAAATGTGTCGATCTTGTTTAAAATCAGTCTCTGGTATTAGATCTATTATAAAAATGTGTCGATCGGGTTCAAATTCAGTCTCTTGTGTTAGATCTATTAAAAAATTATATCGATCTGTTTCAAAATATGTCTATTGTGTTAGATCCATTCTMATCAGGTATTTTTTTGTATACTAATGTTTATCTCTGTGTTTATTTTGAATCCTATTTCGTTCGAGGTTCTATTTACCAAAGAATGGTTGCTGACGATGGATCCAATCGAACATGTTAATCTTAAAGCACGGGCCAAACAAAGGGAATGAATAATCCAGACCGATTTTTAATTTAAACAGGATTATCTTCTGAATTACGTCTACATCCACACTTATATATGAAAATCCCGTTTGATATATAATCTGATTAGAATGAATAAACACTTTTACTAAAAAACAATATTTTTTTCAGAAGTGGATACCAAATTAAATAAATCAATGGCGCATGCAAAATAATTTTTTAAACATTATTTAATTTTTAATCAAAAATGCCACTGCATATTATCATTTTTTTAAATTATCTATTTTAAATTTTTAAAAAAAGAGGTACAAAATCTTCAGGTTGCTGCATGTATCGGGTACTAATTTAATTTGCTCTTTTTTTTAATTGCACAAATATGTGGATTTTATAATGGTTGTAAATAATTGTATGTAACTTACTTGCATGTGTAATGTTGTGTGATTGATATTGTTTGGTATTTTTTTTTTCTTTAATCATTCACTGTTTGTACAATCTTATGAGAAGTCTTTTATTTTTAAACAGAGATGATTGTATCTTAATTTTAGTGGAGTGTGTTCTCTTATCGGGTTATGCATGTTGTTTGATCTACATGGTTGGAACTGATTATGTTATTATTGAATGATTAATCTATGAGACAGATTGAAATGTGATTTGTTTTTATAAAACAATCTATCTGATAAAACTATTTATGTTTTAAAATATAAATTATGTATGCTATTTGATCTACATGGTAGGAATTGATTATGTTATCACTGAAATATTAATCTATGATGCTGATTGAAATGGGGTTTGTTTTCATAAAACAATCTATTTGATAAGACTATTTATGTTTTAAAATATAAATTATGGATGATGTTTGATCCACATGGTAGGAATTGATTTTGTTGTCACTGAAAGATTAATCTATAAGGCAGATTGAAATGTGGTTTGTTTTTATAAAACAATCTATCTGATAAAAATATTTATGTTTTAAAATATAAATACTTTTATTATGCTTTGAGTATGTTTACAGATTAACATTTTGCTCTAAGTATTTTATGTTCAAAATTTTAATTGATTTGCTTTTTATTTACTTAAGTTAGTTTATGTTAACATATTTTCCTTTAACATGCAAACTGCTACTCAGAAAAGGAAGGAATCAAGCAAGCAAGATAATGCAATAGATTATTAACAGCCGGAAAAAGATAAGTATACAAATTAACTTTAAACATAATACAATTCATACTTTTATAACTGGATTTTTTTTTAAAGATATGTCTAAGTTTATTGGCTGGAAACTTGACGTGACCTATCGCAGTATGATAATGCCTCTGAATAGAGTCCAGGGTCTAAGTAGGTGTAACAATGTTACGGATGAAGACATATCTTTTAAAAAACTAACAATTAAATAGATTTTATAAGATCTACTGTTTATAATGAACTATTTATTTGTATATGTTGAATCTAAAACTTATAGCATTAATTTTGCAAGTTAAGGAACATAGTACTCTGGATAACAAACACAGCATAAAAATAGATAAGTATCAAAATGTCATCTTTACATTACACTTAGACTGCCATTCAACATTTTTTTTTTAAAAACAGTGTTTAGTTGAATAAAAAACAGTATTAAAAATATGTTCTTATCACATAACTGAAAGATAGGTTCTTTTGTATCTAAGGTTTGGAAAAGATCAACTAAAGAAGCATTAATGAGCAAGAGAATCACAAAAACAATAAAAGATAAGTAATAGAATTCAAACTAATATACTTATACATAAATAGAATTTATACTTAATAAAGTATGGCTAAATACTAACTGTGTATTTGCTGTATCACAGGTTGTAGATAACTTGCAAAGAAACACATCTGGAGCAAAACAACTTATAGGACTGCACTTAGACAGGTAAAAAATAATTTATGAATATGATTCCTGTTAAGTTTTTCAAAAAAAACTTAATAACATATAAGTACAATATTAATTTGTGTAGTTTCTAAACTGCATATTTAAAGGATTTACAAGAATAATAGGTATGACAGATTCTTACTGATATTCAGTTTAAAGCATAATTAAAAAAAATAGAATTATCTGCCATTGTGATGTTTGTTTGTGCTCTTTCTCGTATGATACGGTCTTCCTCCTCATATTGATTACTCCCAATGCGCTGCTCCAAATATTGATTACCCGTTCTATGTTTATGCGTGTTTATTTTTTTAGGAATAGTAAACCCTATTACACTGAACTGCTACGCGGCAGTAAAATTTATGATGTTAAGTTTAACGATAGATAATCTTATAGGCATAGGGAGAGATATTTAAAACAAATCTTTTGCAAATCGGTAAGATAAGCATTATATTTAACATTTACATGTTAACCATATCACTTATCTACTAAATAGAATTAGGGGTGAGCAAAATATCGAAAAATAAAAATAACCGACCGAACCAAACCAAAATTTTCGGTTCGGTTTTCGGTTTAAGAATTCCAAAAAATCGGTTAATTCGGTTCGGTTTTACAAAAAAAATATAATTTTTATATTACTTATTATTATTTTTTATCAATTCGGTTCGGTTCGTTAATTTGGTTTTAAACATATTTTTGGTTTAGTTTGGTTTGCAATTTTGTAAATATTTCGGTTTTCGGTATTTTCGGTTCATTTTTAAACCGAATTCCGGTTCGGTTTGAAATTTTATGCAAAATTCAGTTTCGGTTTTCGGCCGAACCGACTGAATGCTCACCCCTAAATAGAATCTTTAGTTATCAGGATTCTTAAAAATAAAAATTACTTTTTAACATACCGAGATGATTTACTTGCAAAATATAACAAATTCTTTTCCAATTTTAAATATATTACTTCACAAACTTCTCGATAATTAATCTATATGATTTAATTCTTTACCGGAATTTAAATTGAAAATATATTTTAAGAATCTCTTTTATTATATTTACTACAATTTATGGATAATTTTATCGATTTTACACAACTTGTATATTAAGAAATATCGATAATGTATGTTCTTTTCAAAAAGAATTATTTCCTTATATTTATATCCAAGACGGTTCTATTGTTCAAAAAATCTACAACTTTTAAATCTCTTGCTTTTTCATAAACCGATATTTTAACACTATTGAATTCTAAATCTATAAGTCCTCTACTATTCTAATATTTTTTATTGTTACAATAACATATATATATATATATATATATATATATATATATATATATATATATATATATATATATATATATATATATATGAAAAAGTTCAAATAACTATATTTTATCATTTAAATAAAAGAAAATTCGTATAAAGACCGACGTTCATAAAAAGATAGTTCAGACGTTCACAACATAAAACTGAACTCAATTATTATCTGTTAATTTATTTTACATTAATCATTCGTTAATTTCAGTGATGATTAGTACATGCGTTTATTTTCTTTATTAAATTATGCTATGTGAATGTGTTTGTTTATGAATTTAGTGATTGTAATTTATTTACTTCTTTTATTTGATGAATGTTTTTTTATGATTAATAATTCCTACTTTAGATTGCAGGATAGTGATCAAAATCTTGAAAATATAAAATCAATACAGTTTAGGCAACCTGCACTTAAACTACGTCAATAATTTTATTGAAGATTTTTATTAATGGTTGACTCTATTAAAGATTAATATTTAAAATAATAAAGAAATATACATTCACATAAAAGACTATTATTTGTAATAGTTATCTAAACACAAAAGTTAATAATAGAACGATTTTATTAAGTAATATAAAATCTGAAAAATATCAGATTTTAAATCACATGAATACTGTTTTAGCATAAAATGCTTTCTTGCTCAACTTAAATCCAAAACAGAATATAACTTAAATACGAAATCCCAATAGCAATATTTAAAGCAGTACTAACTAAATAATAAAAAATAGAAAAAAAAATAATTTTAATAAATAAATAAAAATATTCTCTTCACTCATCATCCTGCACAATTCCCCCAACTCTAGGTTCGTCTTCCTCATCAATCACAACAACACAGTCTTCTTCGAAGTTTAGGACTTCATTCTGCACCGATTTTCTATTCTTAGAGAGAACCCCAGACGTATTCGATGAAGTGGAAGCTATCCCCTCAGCATCGAACATAAATTTCTTTACGGTTGATCTCTCACCATCCTGCTCCATGACTTCGACTTTTTTAATAGGAGTAGTAACCTCATCCTCGGAACAGGCATCCTGTTCAATTGTTTCAATTTAAAATCAATGCATGTAATTTCAAAAACTATGATTTTTATCTGATTTCAATACTACAAATGTTCTACTAAGTTACCATTCCATTTTCGGTCTCTTCCCTTTGAATCAGTGTCAAAAAGTCAGATTCCTTCAACAAAATAAAATGATAATTGAATCACGAAACGTTTTAAAAAGATTTCAAACATATCAAAAATAAAATTAAAAAATTTGATAGACTTTACTATCTATCAAAATCTATAAATATCACAATTAGGCTGACTCACATCCTCCTCGACGTTCCACTTGTTGTATTTAGCTACTAAAGATTGGTCGGTAATCAATCGCACAACTGAAAATGCGCTTGATTCATTATGAATTTCACCCATATTAACCTTCTCCTTAAATAGAATCATTTGATCAATTAGTTTCAGAAAATCTTCAGGCAGATCTTCATCGGAGCGATTCTACAATGCCAAAAAAGACCACATTAAATTTTTATACTACTACTCATTAGTTTATTCTCTCTTTTTTTTTATTAAGTTGCTAAAATGCAAAATCTCACTCCAAAATCTATTAAAATTTTTGTCCTACCTCGAGAAATTCGACCCGAAGGTCATGGCAAGACCTTCCAATCAATTTTTCAGCCTCCCGATCCCAACATAGTAGGGATGCATTAGCCGTAGAGTCCAAAACCTCAATCCTTACTTTGTACCTTCAAATTAAAAAAACATGATATTAAATAATTGTCTAATAGATTAAGTACTCTGTCAATCATTTTATTTTATAAACTTAATTTATTACCTAAACACGCCCGAAGAAATTTGTCTCATGCAACCCCGCACTTGAATTGATTCTCATCCTTCTCACGCTTTCTATGGCACTTTGTGCATGCATTGTACCACCAATCATCAATAAAAGAACTAATAATTGCACATATCCAAAACGTGCATGTTGTATTTAAAATAATACTCTATTAAAAAACTAAACATCAAAAATAAAAATCTCATTACAACACAACTCTAAAATAAATGTACCTCATTGACTGTATACAAATAATCAATCGGGTGGAAGACGACATTGCCGGAGGCAATCTCATTAACTCCACTATGCGAGAGCATTAAACTACCGCGGCTAATACTCTTGGTCGGATTATTATACCCCTTTGGAATTCTATATTTATAAAAATCCATATTTTAAAATATGTTATTCAAATAATAAATTAGGTTTTTTATCAAATAGTAATCGAATTAATCATATTTTGAAGAAATATAACTGCTTTTAAAATTGACAATTTCCGGCACAGAATCAGAAGTAATCAACTTGGTCACCTCAAACGAATTTGATAGAGTAACAGTATCTATAATCAAAAAATTATAATTATATTTTGTTTCAATATACAATAACTCTGAAGACAGATTTTAATTCGAAAAAATACACAAAAACTAAACATAGGAAAACAGAAATTGTTGAAACTTTAAAATACAGTAGAATAAGTCTTTAAGTGAGCAAATCTGATAATATTATAGATGATAAATTATTTTTTAATTAAATTCTTTCCAAAAATTGAAAATTAACTAATTAACTAGACGATATTAAAAAAATAGAATATAAAATAATAAAATAAACAGAATCTAAAAATAATAAAATAATAAAAAATGCCGAATCTGAAAAGATTCTCAGAATAAACAGAATCTAAGAATTGTAAATCAAAAACAGAATTTTAAATAATAAAATAAACATAATCGAAAAAAAAAAAAAAGAAAATGCTGAAACTGAAAAACATATCAGAAAAATATTAAGAATAAAAAAGAATGCAATCAGAACAACTATATTATTACCTCTATAGACCTTGGCATGACACATTTTCAAAATCATCACCGGAGGTTCCACGGACAGACCACTTTCGCAAGCCAAGATTTGGTCGTATTCACCCCAAAGAGTACAACTTAGGCAACAACCACTATAATACCAATTGTAACAAAAGATAATTATTAACTCCTATATTCTGATTTATATATAAAACAAACCAAAATAATATATGAAATAATAAATATGAAAAATCATATAATTGAAAATTACCTTAAATCTTCGAGAATAAAGTCAATAAATCTTGCGCAACGTCCTCCCATCAATTCTTTCTTCTACGGGTTACGGATTTCTGACACCTTCCCAATTATATCTACAATAAGAAATTTAACTAAATTAGTAAAAAAAAAAAAAGGACTGAATTTGTATGTATTTGTAATTATTCAAAAATATTAAGAAACTAACCAAACAACATTGTCTCGTCAACTTTGTTGACGTCAGTCAGCGTTGAAAGATTATGAGAATCAAACACGTAATTAAGGAAAGAGTCTTCCTTGAGGTCGACTATAATTATTTTCGCATGGATTGGCCATCATAATGCGGAACTTGCTGGTGTTGTTCTCTATGTAATAGTTTCTAATCGCATAAACGCGACCTTTAACTATTCGATTTTCGAACAATTTGACATTGATCTTTTTTATAATCCCATTAATGCTTCCTCCCTGTTTTAAAGTATTTAGAGATAATTTATTTTAATTCAATACGTTAATCAAATAATATTGAGTACACAATTCGAACCTATATACATCTATATATAAAATAAAATCAGATCAAAGTAATTAGCTCTGAATCATGAAAAATAATTTTCATATAAGTCTTTTGATCCTTATCATCGAATCCGGATCTAGCAAAAAACCGAACGACCCTAAGCTTAGGTGCCTTTTTGTTCGTTCGGTCGATGTCTTTGGTCAATCCAAATAATTGAGGCATCGTTTCAAAAACTCTAGCTGTCCAGGTTTTGATAATAGTGAAAAAATAAAGACACATTCGGAATAGTAAATGAAATTGATTTTTGAAAATAATAGGACCCTATATTTATATGGTGAATTGGTTGAAACCCTCAATTTTGAATATTTGGAATTCTGTGTACCCGAGAAAATATAAGATTTCGTATCCCTTCATTATAGACAATGAATCTGTTTTTATTTTTTTGCAGATTTTTTTACGTGGTTTTTGGAATTAAAATATTGTTCTGCTTAATTGTCCACAAATAAAACGTCTTTAATTAGGACAAAAAAGAGTATGCAATCTGACATTTAAAAAATAAAATATGATATTATCTTTGGTTTCCTAATCTACTACGACTTTTTTTTAGTTATTTTGTAGATTTTTGTAAGTGATTTTGGAATTAAAAAACTCCAAAATTTAATTGTCCACAAATAAAACGTCTTTAATTAGGCTAAAAAAAGTATGCAATCTGATATTTATAAAGTAAATATGATATTATCTTTGGTTGCCTAATCTACTGTGATTATTTAATATGTCAATTTCGATTTTATTTTGTTGCTTTAAGATGCTTTTTTTGAACGTTTTTTTATTGGTCATACTGCATTAGAAAATGTCTTTTCAATAAAAAAATCTGATTCATTTTATTTACCTTGTTTAGTATTCTAATTCCGGAAGAGAATCGGAGTGAATCAATTACCTATCTTTTCAAAGTCCAAGCGTGTGAATGATACCTGATTATTTGGAGTTTAATTGTGCAAAGAGGTCAAATCTAGTGTTAATTTCGGTATTCTTTATTGTGTTATTGCCAAATTATGTATATTTGGAGCCTGTAATTTAATTTATTTTCATACTTTTTTTCTTTATTCTTCTTATCCGAGGCTGTAATTAATTTTATTTTTATATTTCTTTTGTCATGCTTGTTTCATCTATTATTTCAATTTAAATCTAATATATTGGCTAATAATCTTAAATATATAGATAAACTCATACAGTCAAAATTCAATTTATGTGACTCAAAAATATGTAATTCTGAGATTTCATAGAATCAAAATAGATTTAAACGGATTTGAATTAAAATCATCAAATAATTTTGGTAACAAATTCTAAATACTAATCAATGATATCCTAATTGTAGCCATAAAATTCTAAAATCAAACCCTCTTATTAAACCTCAGAAATCACACGCGTGGAATTTGAACCCATGTTGAAAAAAAAGTTGAAAAGTCAACAAAAGTGCCTTTGCACCAAAAGAAGTTTCTTTTTGAGGAAAGAAAAAAGTTTTGGAGGGAACCAAAACAATTGCCTCATATCGCCAGTACTGTTATATATATCCACCATATTTGTTAATGATGTTGACACCCTAACCTATGTGTCAACTAGCCATTGCTTCGGATGAAATATGTAATCATTTGGTAGGTCCGGTTGCTGAGTTGTCAGCTTCTAATGGTTTGTGTTAAAATATTACCTATGGGGGATTTTTAGCCTAGCTATAAATAATATTTTTTTTTCATTTTCTTTCTCCTTAAAATTCCTAGGGTTCGACCGCTCCTCTCTCCTTTCTGCCTCTCTTTCTTTTTCTTTTATTTTTTTGAAAGCCTCTTTCTTCTCATCTTCATTATAATCATTAGCAAAGAAATTATTCAGATTTTTAATTTGGTTAGATTTGTTAAAAAATTATTATTTGGTTCGATTTGTTTCCCGAAATTGGATTTAGTAATCATTGTTGATAGGTTTCAATGGATTTCGGATCTAAATAAATTTTGTCGCTCACCCTTCAACTCGCCGATTCAAATCTTCGTCAAATCGGCCGACGTTATTGAGCCGATATATCAGGCGCTTATTATTTTCCAGATTTTCTAGACATTCGATGACTATCGGATGATAATTTTTCTTACGAAATATTATTTTTTAGATTTTTAATTTCCAGGTTTATTAATTGATGATTTCATGAATTCGTTCATAACTATTTACATATATTTAATTTGATGTTGAATTTGCGTAGTCTACAATAATGATTTGCAAGAGATAAATATTTTGAGATTTAATTGTTTTTATGGATTCAAAATTCTTTAAGAATAATTAAGAATTTAGGTATTAATTTGCAACATCAATGTATAGGTTTATGCGCTGCTATATGCGAATAATTTTAGTTTGCCAGTGATATTGATGTAGTCATTCGTTAATATTTTTGCTGAATTGAACCATGAATAATATCATACTACGATAAGTAGATTATAATCTTGATTTAAAAGTAGAAACGACAAGCAGTATAGATGTTTTTGTTCACTCGGCTTTGACAGATTGAGCGGTTTATGTTAATGTGTTTGATGGGAACTGAGAACCTTTCAATTAATGTAAAAAAGCTGAACCAGTAAAATCACTTTAATTTGTTACTCTAAGTTCTTTTTATGCTTAAACTTTAGTCTTGCTTTAGTCATTTGTCATTATACCAGGCCTGCATTTTGTTTCTTCATATTTATATCGCATTATAATGTTTATTAATTATTAAATCAATCGAGGAATTTTTCTTTTATAAAGTTTATTCATGTATTTTGTTATTGTTTCTATATGAGCAAATGTGTTAAATGTCTATATGTGTATGTTTAAGATCGTCAACATGGATTAATTATATTTTGTTTTGTTTCGTAGTAATTATCAATATTTTCTGATTGTTTTGCAGATCTTCAAAGGAATGCCATGAATCCGATCATATCTTCAATATTTTTCTGCGATTTTTTTGTTCCCCATTTTTTTTTATTTTTTTGGTAGATTCGGGCTGGGTATTAAACAATTTATTGGATCTATAGTTTACAATATGGATATATATATATATATATATATATATATATATATATATATATATATATATATATATATATATATCACCCCCTATATATTAATGCAAAATTCTCCTAATTTATGTGTCTGCTTTGTATGCTTCGTTTGACAAATAAAAAGATATGGTGCTTCGTTTGCTTATGTGTCATCCGAGCTTAATATTTACCTAATTTAATACTTTTATTTTTATCGTATCTTACCTAATTTAATCCTTTTATTATAGTATTCCTTATTCAATACTCTCCGTTGATTTTACTGATATAAAAATATAAATAAATCATATATAATTGGTAGATAAGATTTATATTAGTTATTTTAATTAAAAGAAAAACTACATATGAAATAATTTTAATTACAAAAAAAACTTTATTATGAAAATAATTAAATAAGTTTTATTGATAATAGAATTTAAAATAATTTTATTTTTAGAGTTTCAAATATTCTATATAGGTAAAATATGAGTTATTTACAATAATCTAAGTATTTAACTAAATATTAGTAATGTATTCAATCTAAACATAAAAATATTAAATTATATACGAATAATTAATAAACATTGATTAGCCACCGATACAATGCGACACGAGTTGAGAATATGATATCTTTTGAATATCTCAAAGTATGTAACCAATAATTATTAATGAATTTATTCTAAATATTAATATATAAAATGACTTAATAATAATAATTAATAAAACAGATATGGACACGGGTTTAGAATGTGACTCATTTTGAATTTTTTTAAGTATGTAATTAAGATTATTAATAAATTTAATTTAAACATCAAATAGAAAATTATTTATTATTTATAATAATTAATAAATAGAATAGACTACAAGGCACAGGTTGAGAATACATTATTTTAATTTTTATTTTAGGTTTAAAATTACATAATTATCACAGTTATTTTATATATTTATCTTTATAAGTCTCGTCTAATACACGGGTGTTAGAATAGTATATATTAATGCAAAATCCTCATAATTTATGTTTCTACTTCGTATGCTTCGCTTGGATAATAAAAGATTTTGGTACTTCGATTACTTATGTGTCATCTGAGCCTAATATATACCTAATTTAATATTTTCTTTTTATTGTATCTTGCCTAATTTTTTTTTTATATGTAGCCTAACTTAATAGTTTTCTTTTATTATATTTTGCCTAATTCAATAATCTTATTTTATACTCCTAATATAAAAATATAAATAAGTCATATATAATTAGTATAAAAAATCTAAATTAATTATTTTAATTAAACGATAAAATTACATATGAAATAAATTTAATTACAAAAATAAGAACTTATTTATGAAAATAATTAAATAAATTGTATTTATAATGAAACTTGAAATAATTTATTTTTGAAATTTTAAATATTCAGTATAGGTAAATTATGATATATTTGCAATAATTGGAGTATGTAACTAAATATTAGTAATTAATTAAATCTAAATATAAAAATAAAATTATATAATAATGATTAATTAATATTCATTAGACAATGACCCAATGCGAGAAGGCTCATGTATGACATATTTTAAATAGTTCAAAGTATGTACTATAATTATTAACAAAATTAAATTAAAATTTAAAAATATAAAATGAGTTAATAATTATTAATTGATATATATTAAAAACGGGTTGAAAACGTGACATCTTTTAAAATCTTATAAGTATGTAATTAACGAATTTAATCTAACTATTAAAATATAATATTAATTAATAATTATAATAATTAATAAACTGAACAGGGCACAAGTTGAGAACACGTCCTTTTAATTTTTTATTTGAAATTTAAAATTTTTTAATTTTCAAAAATATCTTTTATATTTAGTTTTTTATAAATCCCGTTACACGGGTGTTAAACTAGTATATATATATATATATATATATATATATATATATATATATATATATATAGATAAATAGATAGATAGATAGAGAGATAGAGAGAGAGAGAGAGAGAGAGAGAGAGAGAGATAAATTAAGTAAGAGATCTAATTAAATATAATATAGGAACAAGTACTCATTGTAATTTGTTATGCGTTCAATAGTACAAATATTATTTATTCTTTAAGAAATTTAAGAAAAAGTGTATTGTCTATTGTTTCTTTTGATAATAATTTGTAATTAGCTAATTTATATTTTTAAAATTCCAAATCAATTTAAAAAGATAATAGAACGTCACTTCGATTTTCTTATGCTAAAAAGGCTCAATTTTTTTCCTAATAGTTTGGGGAGAAAATGCAACTTTCTTATGCTAAATGACTAAATTTTCTTATTTAGGGTTTTTTTTTTTGAAAAAAAAAAAGTATTAATAACATATATACAAAGAGGATTAGAACCCCTAACCTAAGTTTAGAGAAAGACACTACAACCATTAAACCAAAAGATGTACTTTATTTGATACTTGCAATACATTATTTTTATACAGAACACACATAAAAATATAGTAATTTTTGCAACAGAATAAATATATCAAAAGTTTCTAACCAATACAAATAAAAATTAGAAATCTTGCACAATATACTAAAATCTGATAATTATAAAATAAGTGAAAATAATATAGCCAAACTTTAATATTCTAGGTTCCGAAAATTTTGAAAGTTAATAACTGGAAATTAATAATTTAATTTATACTAAATTATAATCTAAGTTGATATAATTATTTTATAAACTTGAAAAATAAGAAACTTAAAAATATTATAGATTAATAATATAAGTCGTTAAGAATATAATGTAATTTAATAAATATTTAATCATTAATAATTACTTAATATATTTAGAAGAATAAAAACATAACATAAATGTTATAAATTGTTACTTAATCATGAGTAATTACTTGATATATTTAATAATGAATACATAATAAAAAATATTTAGGATTATTTTTTCTTGGTAATAGAGTGAAAATAAAATATTTTGAAAAAAGGGGGGAGATGATAACAATGACGACGCTGCTGATGATGAAGTTGAAGAAGATGATGAGAAAGAGAAAGGCTAAGGATGATGGGACGTCTCCTCGTCGGTCGAAGAGGATTCGTGGTCATTAAGTCCTTATGCCTATTTATGTTTTGTTTTGTGTTTGGAAAACATTTCTTTATGGTTTGTAACTTTTAAACAATGGTTATTTGTTTAGGGGGAGTTTCTAATTTTGGGGGAGTTTAAGTTTAAGTTTTGAGTCTTTTGAATATTTTGTTGCGTCGTAAGTATTTTGTCCAGAAAGGCAAAAGGGGGAGATTGTTGAGAATTTTATTCTTGGCAACTTTTCCTTTTTTAGTAGTTTGCCTTTCTTGGACTCAAAATAAATTAGGACTCTAGATTTGTTTCCTAGATGGAGTCTGGGACTTTATTTGGTTTCCTAGTTTATGTTTAAGACTTGTTTACCAAGTATTGGAGTCTTGTCTATTTAAGACGAGAAGAACCAAGAGAAGGATACACTTTTCGTACGGAATTCACAAGAGACGCAGCAAGCAACACGACGCAAGGAGAACACAAGAAAGTGAAGGACTTGAGGAAACAAACCAAGTACATCTTCGAAGTTGCGTAACAAACGGAGGAGATCATTACAAGCATTGCCACAAGTATTTTAGTATCAAGTGTTGGTACTTGTATTTTCATATATTACTTAATTATCTTGTAATTGATCTTGAAAAAATCTAAGTAATATAGTTTTCAGTTTTGTATAAAGTTTGTAAGTACTTTTACTTATGAAAAAAATTTAAATTGATTTGTTCAAATTATTATTCTGCTGCATATTTTTATATAACCTGTTTGATGTTACTATTGGTGTTTTAACACCAGTCTTAACATCTGTCTTTATTTCGTTATTTACAAATCTAAAATTGTTTGATGTTAGTTCCGTTGTTGTAACACTAAACTTAACATCATTTTACTGATACTTATTTATAATAATCATAGGTTCTACGAAATTACATGCATCATCTCCTAAGCACTCCATTGTATAAATATCATCTCAATACCAAGGTGTAGGGGTCCATCCATGCGCTAAGAAATGAGCTAGAATTGATTCTCAAACAAAATCTAACTCATTTGATACTAAAGATAACAAAGATATCATAGACAAGCTTACAACAAATATAGATAAGATTGCTCATGCTATTGAATCTATTGACACTAAAGAGTATAACTGTTGGGATATGATTAAGGAGATCTCACGCTTAGGTATTGAGGATCATTTTAGAGTTCTGGATTTGCTTTGTACCAAAAAAAAAAAAATCAAATACTCTAAGGGTCATTAATTTTTCTTGTTTAGTGAAATTCAATTTTATGTGTGTTCATTTTTTTCCTAATTTCTTTTCTGCTTATGGTATTTCCCCCCATTAATCTCGAATTGCTCTTTTTTAATGGAAGTTGTTTATTGTTAGTTGATTATTGGTATTGGTTATGTGTTTATCAATGTTTTGAATTTAGAATATAACATTAATAGTCTTCGAGATAAGATGAGGAAAAATTGATGCTTGCAAACATGATTTCCATTGTTACATGCTTCCTCAATGATGGTTGGAGCATTTCTCATTTTTCTGCCAACACCTCCCCCCACCCCCCCTTTCATTATGGAGGTTGTTACATATTTTGAAGAGATATTATATTATTTGATTCTTGTAGTAATTGTTTTATTATTTTCAGTATATTCTATATTACATTATTTGATTCTTGTATTAATTATACCCTGTATAAATACCTCTTGTAACGTTAATGTCAATACAAGCCATTCTATTCTCACATGGTATTGAGCCTCTAGGGTTTCTCCATACCCTACAACCAGTGCCTACCCTCTCTTTTTTTTCTCCCACGCCTGCATCTCTTCTTTTTTTTTTTTTTTCAGATATCACCTCTGCAGCGACATGGCCGCGATACCGAGCGTGGTTTCAATCAACGCTTCTACACAAATTTTATTAAAGCTTGATTCTACCAACTACACTTAATGGAGATTTCATCTCGAAGCGCTGCTTGCCGGCTATGAACTGACTGGCTACATCGATGGTACCTTGCCCTGCCCACTTCCATCCACCATAACCGGATCCACATCAACATCGAACCCGAGGTATTCGCTTTGGGTTCGCCAGGACAAGCTCCTCCTCTCGGCAGTCATTGGATCGCTCACGCCATCGCTAATCCCTTTCCTTTCCACAGCCAAAACGTCTAAGGCCACGTGGGATATCCTGGCCAACATGTATGGGCGCCCCTCTCGTGGTAGGATCTTGGCGCTCAAAAATCGATTACAGAACCCGGTCAAGGGTAATCAAACCATCACCCAGTTCTTACATGGCATCAAGGGCACGGTGGATGAACTCGGACTACTAGGATCAACTATGGATTTGGAGGATATTGTTCTCAAAGTCCTCAATGGCCTCGACGATCAATATCGTGAGTTATCAAATGCCATTCAAGTTCGCAAACGCCGGTGTCATTCGACGAACTTCATGAAAAGATTTTTAATTTTGAAGCCCAATTGCTCACTCATCCTGTTATGGTTAGTCCCCAGCCGCTCACTTCATTCGCCGCTGGCCGCTTCCCGACATCTGGTAACTCTGGTCGTGGCGGTCACAATTTCTCACGCAGCCGGGGAAAGGATTTCAGAGGTCACCAATCCAACGCTCAAAGATTTCAAACCGCCAATAGTTCATCTAATTCTAACCCTCGCCCGTACAAAGGATGGTGTCAAATCTGAGAGGAGCCAGGCCACTCGGCTAAACGGTGCCCCAACTTCAACTCCCAACCATTTTCTGCACACGGAGTTCAACTCACCCCACAGCCCGCCCAACCATAGTACCACCGTTTTCCCATAACGCTGCTCACCCACTGGCCTCCGCTTATGAAGATTGGATTCTTGACTCCGGCCCATCACATCACATCACTACTGACCTCGCAAATCTCTCACTTCATTCGCCATATGAGGGTAAGGATGATGTCATCATTGGTAATGGTTCGGGTTTACGTATTACTCATGTTGGCTCTATACGTACTACGTCGCCTTTTAATTTTGCTAATACTCTTTGTGTTCTGTCCATGAGTAAAACCCTTATATCTGTTGTTCAATTGTGTCGTAATAATGATTTTGATGTTGTATTTCATGCTTCTGGCTTTCAGGTGAAGGATCGTTGCACGGAGGCCATCATCCTCAGCGGTCTCAGTAAAGATGGGATATACCACTGGCCTCGCACCTCGGGATCTATACCTTCTTCCCTCACGGCATCATCTAAAGTGTCTTTCATGTGGCATCTATGCCTTGGTCACCCATCGTCTCATGTGTTACATCACTTAGCTACCTCGTCTAATCTTTTTCCTAGCTCTTTCTCAACCGACACTTGTATTTCGTGCAAGGTGAATAAAAGTCACAAACTACCGTTCAAAGATTCTAGTTTGTTGTCTACTTCTCCGTTGGAGTTAATTTTTCTGATGTTTGGACATCTCCTACTTTATTGAATGATGGTTTTAAATATTATTTTATATTTGCTGATCATTTTACTAAGTATGTTTGGTTTTATCCTTTACGCCGCAAGTCGAATTCTTGTTGATGACGTTCACTCAGTTCAAAGCTTTGGTTGAAAATTATTTTTTGCGTCCAATTATCTCCTTTTTACTCGGACAATGGAGGTGAGTTTCTTGCCCTTTGTCCAATTTTTGCTGCTAGTGGCATCACACACCTCACCTCTCCACCTCATACTCCTGAGCACAATGGGTATGATGAATGTCGATATCGACATATAGTTGAAACTGGCTTAACTCTTCTCCATCAAGCCTCTATACCGCTCACCTTTGGCTGTTTGGTTTTACTACAGCCGTTTATCTTATAAATCGTATGCCCAAGTCTAACCTCTCTATGTCCTCTTCGTTTGAGCATCTATTTAGACGTTCACCTAATCTTGCCAAACTCTGTGTCTTTGGTTGTCTTTGTTTTCCCTGGCTCTATCATTACTCTAATCACAAGCTCGATAATCAGTCTCGGCCTTATGTATTCCCTGGTTACTCGCAATCTCAAAGTGCCTACCTATGTTATGATTGATCCTTATCTAACGGGTTTATATCTCGCCATGTTGAGTTTGATGAGTCTGTCTTCCCTTTTTCGAGTATTCTGAATAACTCTGATGATCCTTCCTCATCTGCTCAACCGTCCGATCGGATCAGTGCAGAAACCCAGTCGGATAAAACCTATTGCCCTCCCATCCGATCGAATAACAGGTCCATCCGACCGGATAAAACCTCCTGTCCTCCCATCCGATCGGATTCTGCTTAGCCTTTACCCCTTCAAGTGCTTGTGGTTTCCCCATCTACTATGGTCGCACCCCTGGACGACAATCCTTCACTAACTGCTGCGTCACTATTTTGCATGTAATTGTGGTGTTTTTCTCATGTTTTTAATTAGAGTTTTATGTTGATTTTAGTAGTTTTTAATCTATTTTCGTTAGGTTATTCGTTTGTTTTCTCGTTTTGTTGTTTTCGTGTTTCTTGTTGATTTTATAATTAAAATGGTTAAATGAGTTCAATTAATTTTTGGATGAGTGTTATTTTTGTTAGGTTTTGACAAGAAGACAAAAAGAATGTGAAAATTGGCTCTTGGCTCGATTTAGCTTGAGCCAAGGTGAGTCCCGCGCGCACCTATCGACCAGCGCCGAGACTTGACGACAGCTGCCGGCCACTCCAGCTGAGTCCCGCGCGCACCTGCTCGCGCCTGCCTGCACGCTGTCGAGAGCTACCGAGACCCAGCGCTGAGGCCTACCAAGAGCGGATGATCACTGCCGACCAGCGTCGAGCACTGCCGACCAGCGCCGATCCCTGCCGAGCCTTGCCGACCAGTTTCGCCCAGCGCTGAGCCTAGCTCGGCCAATGCCGAGCCAACCTAGCCAATTCGACCCAAATGGTTTTATATGACCATTTTGGGTCAAAATTGGTCAAACCTAGAGACATCCAAGCTTATAAGGCATAATTGACCCATTTACCCCTAATTACCTTGTATAAATAGACCCATCTCTCATCTTGAAAGAAACACACTCCTCTCCCAACCCAAGCTTGGGTTTGGGTTTAAAAATTCTCTCTCTAGCTCTTAGAACAAAGTTTCAAGCTTTTTGCCTTGGGTTTGTAAGCTGAAGAAGGATTCAAGTACTCCCTTGTATTTTAGTTTCTTGCATTTTCATTCAAGCTTTTGTATCTCCTTTTTAATTCAAGTAAGTTTCTTTTAATTTCATGCTTTGTTCTTCATCTATTTTATGCTTTTTGCCTTAGCTATTAGAATTAGTGCTTGATCTTGTGAATCGTCCATGGAATCTTGATGAGTGACACATCTAGATCATAGATCGAGGCCTTGATCATTTAATTTCATGTTATTTTACATGTTTCATGCATTTTCTTCATTTTTATGCTTTTTGTCTTAGCACCTTGATTTCATGTTAGATCTTAAGAATTGGATATGGAATCTAGATGAGTGACACGTCTAGATCATAGATCGGGTCTTGGATTGGCTTGATTTTGAGTTTTTCATATGCTTTATTTTGAATTAAATTTTTGTGCTTTGTTAAGGCTTTCGATTTGCTTGTAGTTTCATTGTGTTTTTAGCTTGCTTTGTTATATGACTTTTTTTTAAGTATGTTAGGTAATTGTAGCTATGGTGGATACATTCCCAACATGGGAGGGCATGGTGAAAACCATGTTGGGAATGAGATTGTATAATGGGTATGGCAACGTGGAAGGGCATGGTGCAAACCACGTTGCCAATGGTGGATATGGATATGGGCAACCCGGCATGGGAGGGCATGGTGCAAACCATGTCGGGTTTAATGGTTTCTCGAGCATGAATGGTTCCTTAGGTGCTTATGGAGCTCCGAATTCCTATTCGAACGTGCAAGCCCTGATTTCCGATCCGTATGGCTATGGTGCTCCTCAACATTTTCCTAATATGCCGAGCCCAAATCCTGGCCCGTATGGAGTTCCCCTCGTTTATAATGTCAATCCTATGCCGAATATGTATCCGAGTGGAAATATGGGTGGTGGAAATCCGAATCCCGACCCGTATGTCGATTCTCATAATTCTAATTTCAATCATGCCCTAATTGGTGCCACCAATAGTGTCCCTAAGCACGATCCATATTAGATGTTTGGCTCAAATATCGCAAGGGGCCCCCCCATCCGCACTATGGGGGATGTTAAGAAACCTTTTTTGGGATGTGCATGGTGTGGACCGTGTGGTCATGATACCAAATCTTGCCCTTAATTCTCCTCGTTCAATATGCCGATGCCTCTTTCAGAGGACGTGTATGGAGGTCATGGACATCATGTGGGCCCCGATTGTGCTATGCTATCTTTTACTCCACCGCCGACTCATAATCCGGTTATTACTCCTCATGTGGGCCCTTGTCATTTGACTATCTCGGTGAATGATCCTACCCCACCCTCCAATCCGAACCTCATGCAATCTTTCCCCATAGTGTCGGACTCGCCCGATACTATCCTCGATAAGTGTGGGGTGGTTGCTAATACGGTTGTCTCGCCGTCGGAAGAGGATGTGAGTTCATTTTCGGATGTCTTTACCTCTCTTGACCCTTTACCTTTTACTTCAAAACAATCTTGCGAAGAGTGGGTGTATATGGACTTCATCAAGGCCACGGTCGAACGAGTTTGTTTGGAAGAGAGGAGCAATGAGGAGGAGGTTGGCCCGGTTGTCGATATAAAGGGATGTTATGAGGATGAGCCCCTTGTTCTTCTTGATGAGCCTTTTGTGCCTCTATTTGACCCCGTTTTGTGTGGAGATGATTCTCGATGTGTCGTTGAGGGCAACGACAACTTTTTAGAGGGGGAGTTGGGGGTTATTGATAATGATCTTGGAAAAATTGACGATTATCTTGAGGAGGATGAGGAGACCAAGTCAATTAGCATCCTTGCAAATTCGCATCGAGAGGAAAAAGGAGGAGAGGATGGTTGAAGGTTTTAAAAATTCTCTCTCTAGCTCTTAGAACAAAATCTCAAGCTTTTTGCCTTGGGTTTGTAAGCTCACGTAGGGTTCAAGTACTCCCTTGGATTTTAATTTCTTGCAATTTCATTCGGGATTTTGTTTCTCCTTTTCAATTCAAGTAAGTTTCTTATAATTTCATGCTTTGTTCTTCATCTATTTTATGCCTTTTGCCTTAGATATTAGAATTACTGCTTGATCTTGTGAATCGTCCATGGAATCTTGATGAGTGACACATCTAATCATAGATCGAGGCCTTGATCATTTAATTTCACGTTATTTTACATGTTTCATGCATTTTCTTCATTTTTATGCCTTTTGTCTTAGCACCTTGATTTCATGTTAGATCTTAAGAATTGGTTATGGAATCTAGATGAGTGACACGTATAGATTATAGATCGGGTCTTGGATCGGCTTGATTTTGAGTTTTTCATATGCTTTATTTTGAATTAAATTTTTTTGCTTTGTTTCATGCTAAATTTTAGATCTATTGCTTGTTTCTTGTTATTTCTGGTAAAGTTTTGAAATTTCCCTTCTATTTTTATTCCTCTTGCTATTCATGCTTTCAATTTATGAAAATTTGCATTTTTCAAATTTTTATGTTCATGCAAGAATGCTTGAACTTGATGAAACATTGCTTGTTCTTGCTAGAATTTTGAAATTGCTTGCATTTTCATCGAAGGCATACGACCGAGGCATCCTACCAACTTGCATTTTACATTTTTAGCTAGTCATTTGTATGTTTCATTAGATTTAGTTAGTTTATTTGCTTTATTTTCATTTTCCTTCAATTTTTTTAGCTTGAAACACATTGAATTCTTCAATTAAATCGATTTCTGATAATAACGAGCCATGAACCCGTTGATATATTTCAACACCACGAAAACTCCTCTAATAGTCACATGCTTTGCCGCCTCACTCGACGCCTGTAACTGAAAACCCACCCCTGCCCCTGGTGGCCCCTCATCCAATGCGCACTCGGTCAAAAAATCAGATTCACAAACCCAATACTCGGTATGCTCTTGAAGCCTCTATTTTCTTATCTAATGTTGAACCCTCTAATATCACTCAAGCTCTCAAAGATACGCATTGGGGATCAGCCATGCCAGCCGAATCTACCTTAGCACACACCTGCTCAGCCCCTAAGTCTCATGTCATCTGAACCCCTCTCAACAAGGCTTCATACTCAGCCGCGTTATTTGATAGAGCATAATTCATTCGAACTGCGTACTCGGTAGCTATTCCTGCTGGATCGATTAATACTATCCCTGCACCACAGCCCTGGTTTCCTACCGAGCCATCAGTAAAAATTATCCACTCTTTTTTTTTCTTCGGGAGAGCAGGTCATTTCTTGCATGAAGTCAGCCAGTTCCTGAGCTGTAATGCCTGTTCTGGATTCAAAAGTTATATCGAACTCGCTGAGTTCGATTATCCATCTGACCAGCCGTCCTGAGGCCTCTGGCTTGTCCATGACAGCCCTCAATGGTAGGTTGGTTCGCACAATTATGCTATGTGAAAGAAAGTAAGGTCATAATGTTCTTGTCGTACCCACCAAGGTTAAGATAGCCCACTCCACTTCTACATACTGAGTTTTTGCGTCGTTCAATACCTTGCTCTAGTAATACATCGGCTTTTGTATCTTACCCTCTTCTCTTAACAAGACCGAGCTGACGGCCTGCAGCCCTACTGAAAGATACAGAATCAAGGGCTCGCCTTGAATTGGTTTGGTGAGCAATGACATCCCTGCCAGGTGCTCCTTCAACGTCTTGAATGCTTTCTCACATTCATCATCCCACTGGAATGTATCCTTTTTACGTAAGGCTTGAGAAAACGACAAACTCTTTTCAGCTGAGCGTGAAACGAATCTACTTAGAGTGTTTATTCGACCTGCTAAGCACTGCATTTCCTTGACATTTTTTGGCGCCTGCATCTCCAGGATAGCTCTTACTTTTTCTGGGTTTGCCTCAATACCCTTCTCTGTGACCATATAACCCAGGAATTTTCCAGCTCTAACCCCAAATGTGCATTTCTTGGGGTTGAGCTTCATTTTGTACCTCTTTAGGGTGTCAAAGGTCTCTTTCAGATCATCCACATGTGAGGTCGCCTTAACGCTTTTGACTAGCATGTCATCCACATATACCTCCATGTTTCTCCCCAACTGCTCCTTGAACATTTTATCCACCATCCTCTGATACGTGGCTCCTGCATTTTTGAGACCAAATGGCATGACCACGTAACAGTATGTTCCCTTTGGGGTTATGAAGCTGACCCATTTCCAGTCCTCCTTTGCGAGCCTGATCTGATGATAACCTTGTGAGGCATCCATCATACTTAATAACTCAAAGCCAGATGTGGAATCGACTAATTGGTCTATCCTAGGAAGAGGGTAGTGGTCTTTGGGGCAGGCACGGTTGAGATCGCGAAAATCTATACACATGCGCCAGTCATCCTGAGTTTTAGGGACTAGCACTGCATTAGAGAGCCATTCAGGAAATTGTATCTCTTGGATGTGCTTGGCTCTCAGCAGTTTCTCAACCTCAGCCTCGATGATTGCCTCTTTCCCCGACCCGAAATTACGCTTCTTCTGCTTAACTGGCTTTATTGCAGGGATGATATTAAGATGATGTTCGGCCACCTCTGGGTCTATCCCGACCAGGTCCTGGGAAGACCAGGCGAATATATATGCACTCTCTCGCAACAATGCTACCAGTTCTACTAAAACCTCCGGGCTGAGAGTTGTCCCCACACGGAGGACTCGACTTTCGTCTCCTGGTACTACCTCTACCACCATCAGCCCTTCCTCACTCTGAGCCAGATCTGACCTAGGCTGCTCCATCCGAGCCCTCTTGCTCTGTCGCTCTTCCTCATTGCGTCAGATACACTCAACATAAGTCTGCCTGGACGCGTATTGATCACCTCTGACTTCACCCGTGCCATCCTCTGCCGGAAACTTCATCTTAATATGATATACAGAAATCACCGCCTGAAACTAGCTCAGAGATGGGCGTCCCAGCATGACGTTGTACGAAGATGGCGCATCCACTACCAGAAATCGCACTGTTCTGGTCACTCTATATGGTTCCTCACCCAGCGTTACCAAGAGCCTGACCGCTCCCAGAGGTTTCAGGGCTCCCCCCGCGAACCCTACTAAGGAGGTTGTCACTTCTTCCAATTCCACATCTAACTTCAGTTGCTGAAAACAATCATAGAACAGGATATCGGCAGAGCTTCCTGTATCAACAAACACCCGCTTCACATTATAATTGGCGATAGTAGTCGTTATAACCAGGGCGTCCATATGAGAAGCCAGGATGCCATCTCCATCCTATGAGCCAAAGCAAATATTTGGAGTGGAAGCCATCTGCCCGACCTCACGTGATTTCCAGACCAGATCCCTTGAGGCGCAAACATAGCTATGCTGGGTCCGTTTTGAGTGCTCATCCCATTCACCACAAGTAATCATTTGAATTTCCCCTCTGATGACCTGGGCCTGGTCATTCCTTCTTCCGACTTTTCGCCCGCTATCTTGATCACGCTTATTTTGTTGGGGTCGGTCATGACTGCCCTGGCCTCCTCTTTTCTCATTCGTACAGACTCTTTACGGTGCCCTGCCTGCACTATCCTCTCTAGCTCGTCTTTGAGATGAGTACACTGGTCCGTATCGTGGCCGTACTCGTTGTGATACCGACAAAATCGGTCAGACCTCTCTTTCCTAGGCTTTTATGAATAAGTCTTAGGCCACTTGAGGTCTGGATGCCTCTCTATTGCTTGCAGGATCTCCCCCTGAGGGGTTACAAGCGGTGTGTACCTATCAAAACAAGGTCTTCCTCCCGACAGGTCTAGCCTGGTTTTTTTATCGATACTCTTTCTTCTCTATCGTATCTCTCTCTCTTATTTTCTCCCTCCTCCTTGATCTTCAGGGCCTCTTCTAGATAAATATACTTTTCTGCCCTCTCCAGGATCTCTCAAAACTTCAGAGCTGGCTTCACAACCAGCGATTGGAAAAACTCACCTCTTCTGAGGCCCTGTGCCAATGCGTTTACCAAGAGCTCTTACGACACGGAGGGAACCTCTAACTTCGCGTTTGTAAACCGACTAATATAAGCACGCAGACTCTCGTTCTCCTTCTGTTTTAAACTAAAAAGCTCGAGCGGCATCTTCCGGTACTTCCTGCAACTGGTAAACTGATGCAGGAAGGCCGAGCTGAACTCATCAAAGTTGCTAATAGAGCATGGCGGCAGCTGGCTAAACCATAACTGAGCTGACTTGTTGAAAGTCATCGGAAAGACCCGGCACATGACCACGTCTAAAAACTTATGCACCGCTGCTTCAATTTCGAAGCGGCTCAGATGATCCCACGGATCAGTAGTCCCACTATACTCAAAGCCTAGAGATCTGTGAGAAGCCTAGAGATCTGTAGGAAGCCGGCACGTCATCGTGCATTACCTCCTCGGTGAACGGCGTGTCTCTCCGTGTTGGCACCGTGTTGGCGCTCGCCATCTTCCTTTTGAACTCTCTCACCTCCTTCTGCAAGCTCTGCATTTGCTCGGCCAGACCTGGATTAACTTGGCTTGACGTTTCGCTGTCGGTGGTGGAAAAGTGCTTGTCTCTATCTTGGAGGGGGGTCCGATCCGTATGTTGATTATGCAACGATTTTTTTTCTGCCAGCGGGACCGTTCGATTTGGCCGTGCGCCGGACGACGGCATTGAGATCTCTGCAAAAAAAAATTCCACAGCTGCTTCCACAGCTTTGTCGATGAGCTCAGACAGCTGCCTGAGAAAGGTGTCATTCAATGATCCACCAACGGCAGGCGTAGATCCGCCGGAGGGGGGTGGCGCGGTTCCTAGTCCAGTTGCTACTGACGGCTCTGCCCCCTCTGGCATTGTCGTCGATGGCTTTGCCGACCGCGGCATGCCCCACGGCGCGGTGGAACTAAGGGTTCCGCCCAGTTCTCCCACCAGATTCCGTCACAACCCTTCTGAAGCCATTCAAACTCACGCCTAAGCTCAGATTTTCCCACAGACGGCGCTAATTGTTTCACCCCGAAATATATGACCACGCCAATTGTCTCACAGGAGATAAACCTTGAAATATAACGCCTAGGCGGGCTTGCCGATAAAGAGGAGAGCAGGACCAGGGGAGACCTGGCCTCCTGACATCCATTGAGGGGACAAGTGGGACCACTTGCCAGAGTTTGTTGTTTAAATGGCCCTTGATTCACGACCTTTGTTTCCAAGATACCGGAAGGGGTTCCCACTGGGAAAAACTATAAATATCTCAGCCCCAAGGCTGAGAGAGGTATGTCATTCTTTGTGCATTCCTCGCTTTGTTCAGCAGAAAACACTCTATACGCTTTCTGACTTAAGCATCGGAGAGGTTTCCACCGGAAAACCACCGGTGGTCCTTTTTTGACGTGTTTTTGTGTGCAGGTCAGGAAATAGCGCAAGGTGCAGGAGTGTTCATATATTTCGGGGTGATACAATTGAGATCTCCATTAACTCGGGACAATTACTGGGCTGGGGTGACCCTTGCTCTGACCAGGTCAAACATCACCAAGCGTAAACCGTCCTGAGCTCCCTTCTTTGGCTATTTGTGTCCAGGTCTACCCCAATCTGGGTCTGGCCTATTTATGCCTCATCGGTTACTTCGTCAACTTGATGTCAATAATATTTTTCTTCAGGGCCGTCTTGAGGAAGAAGTTTACATGGCATAGCCGCCTGGTTTTGTTGATGTCAAGTACCCAGGTTATGTATGAAAACTTAATCGTGCCATCTATGGTCTCAAGCAGGCAACCTCGTGCCTGGTATATAGAGCTTAAAAGGTTCTTAGTTGACATGGGCTTCGTCAACTCGCGGTCGGATACGTCTCTATTTGTTTTTCATCACTCGTGTATTACAGCCTACTTCTTGTCTACGTGGATAATTTGATTCTCACGGGCAGCGACTCAGCCTTTCTAAATCGTGTTGTTGATGCACTTGCTACTCATTTTTCGATTAAAGACTTGGACACTCTCTCCTTTTTTCTTGGCATTGAAGTCTTGTCTGACTCACACGGTTGTATTTTATATCAACGCAAGTATATCACTGATCTCCTAGCACGACATGGTATGCTTGATGTGAAACCGGTTCCTACACCGCTTCCACCAACCACACGCCTTCGATTGGCCGACGGCTCTGGGTTAGCTGGTTCTAAACGGTATCGGAAAGCTGTTGGCGCTTTACAGTGTCTTCGAATTACTCGTCCAGATATTGCGTTTGCGGTCAATAAACTTTCACAATTCATACACTCTCCTACTATTATTCATACACTCTTCGGTACCTGAATGGTACTCGTAATTTTGGGCTTCGTCTTCGACCTCATCCATCGTTTGATCTTCATTGCTTCTCTGATACTGACTGGGGAGGGGATAGCGATGATCGCTCATCTAATGGTGCCTATGTTGTATTTTGGGGTCCTAATCCGATCTCTTGGACATACAAGAAACAACGCTCGGTTGCTCGGTCCTCGACAGAAGCCGAATATCGGGCCATTGTGGCGGCTTCTGCTGAAGTTCAATGGCTTCGGTCGCTTTTAAGTGAGTTACATGTGGAGCTACCTTCTACTCCTGTGGTGTACATTCACAATCTTGGGGCAACTTACGTATGTGCTAATCCATTATTTCAATAACGTATGAAACACATAGTTATAGATTTTCACTTTATTTGTGACTTGGTTCAATCTTCTCAGATTCGAGTTTCTCATATCTCTTCATCTGATCAGCTAGCCGATGCACTAACCAAGCCACTGCCATCTCCTCGTCTTCATCTACTCATGTCCAAAATTGGTGTTTCTGTCGGCGCACCATCTTGAGGGGGCCTATTAAGAGATATTATATTATTTGATTCTTGTATTAGTTATTATTTTATTATTTTTAGTATATTCTATATTATATTATTTGATTCTTATATTAATTGTACGAGGTATAAATACCTCTTGTAATGTTAATATTAATACAAGCCATTCTATTCTCACAATTTATTCTTTTATTTGTATTCCAGATTACACGGTTATGTTTTTATTTAAATATACGACATTGATCTTCGGATCAGTTTTTCCCTTGAAATATTTGTTTCAATCTTTATGAAATTGGGGGCTAGATCTTGGTTTTATGTGTATATAACTTTTTTCCCAGTGTTTATCTTGACATGACAGGGGTGATTTATTTATTTATACTGGATTATCGAAACTAATTAATAATTTTTATGCTCTCTTACAATTTGTTTTGTAAGGTCTTCGTCATTTGAAGCTTCTTATTTGAGTTATTTCATTCTGTTGTTCTGGTGATTCCTGGTAAACTCTTTTTCGCTCATTTTTTAATTTCATTTTTCATTTCTTTTTCATTTATATTTTAATTGGGCACTATGTTAATCTTTGACTAAATGACTTTATTTGTAGTTTTCCTTTGTTAGGTACTTTAATTCTTGACTAGAAATTGACCCGGTCTTTGATCGTTATGGACTGCCCAAGCCTGGCTGAGGAAGAGTTTCGTGGCGTAGGCTTAAAGTCCTTACTCCCGCTATCTCCCTGCAAATCGGGTTGCTGTACATTTAGGAAGTAGATCGAAAGAAAGGAAATTTTGAATCGATCATAGAAGAAGAATTAGGATCGTCTTTGGTAGAATTATTGCGCAGAAATGCACTAGATTTCAAATTATTCAGCGCTAGAGTTCCTTGAGTTATGAGTCTGGAATCATCATAAATGATTAAAGTGTGTTGTTTACGGTACATAAAATATTCAGGGGGAGCAAATCAAAATAGAAAAACTCACATCGGACTAAAGTTTTGTCGTTCTAGGCCATCGGATTCCCGAATAGGGCAACCTTTCGAACTGCTGCTGAATCCATGGGCTAGTGTTTTTACAAGAAATCTCTAGCCAACCGGTCTGAATATTCAATTTAGGCTCAAAAGCACCAGACATGCGTAACGCTTTAGCTAGTACACGGAAGTGCGATAGCAACGGAACCGGGGAAAGTATAAAAAGACGGTAGGTACAGCTAGGCCGTGAACAAGTCTTGGAAGCAAAGGCATGGGAGTTGCAGTCCGACTGCTCTGCCTAACCCAACCCGAGAACCCTAGATACATCTATTCAATAAAATTCGAAAGAAATTTCGAATATATGAATTGCGCTACATATTCAAAACCTATTTTAGTCTTCGTTGCGAGGCAAGCTTATATTCAGTAATTTTTAAATTAACTTATAAGATATTAGATAAAAGTAAAAGATAAAAAAGAGTTGTATATTTTTATTAATAATCACTTCTGATAACCATGCTATATCATTGATTTACTCTCATAATCAAAAATTTAGATGTTAGGTTTTAATTATTTGTATTATATATAAAAAAAATAGATTGCATTGTAACATTAAATAAACTAATACATGGATAATATAAAATACAAAAACTTATGTTACACAACCTAACGGGGTACATTTCGTTAGGCAACTCCAAAAGGTTTAAATGTTTTCTTTTAATTTTAGGGTTCTTTTTTAGTTTTATTTTTATTTTGTTTTATTTTTAAGGTTTTTTTGGTTTTAGGCAATTTTTTGTAGGTCTCTTAGATTTTTTTTCTTAATTTTAAAAATTAATTTTGAGGGGTCTGGCTAACTGTTAATGGTTAGGGTGCCAATTTGCCTCAATATGAACTCTAATTCATTGATATTATAAACATTTCAAAATTATTAGATTAGGTGTTCTGAAATAATAATTCTTTATACAATATAATATTCTTTTACCTATATAAATATTTAGTAATAATATTTCATATTAAGATTTGAGTCTTATTCATTTACTTGAGAATTATATTAAAAATTAAAAATAAAAAAATACATTATAAAAAAAATTAAATCCAAAATATAGTAAAAAGAACCAAACATTAAAATACCAAAGAAATAAAATTTAAATACAAAAATTAAATGATAAGTTTTATGGCTATCAACTAAGGACAAAATCTCAAATAAAAGTTTAAAATATGAGAGGGAAAAACAAAAAAGAAAGAAAAATGAATTTCATTCTTAGAACAAAAAATTCGTGATGACGAAATTTAATGGTTCGTGGAGAGAAATATAAAGAAAATTACAAAGAAAAAATTAAAAAAATACATTTTATAAATAAATATAATATTAATTTCTAATATACTAAGAGTAAATATACTATAATTTAAAATATAATTTAATGAAGAAATAAAATTAAACTAATGAATTAGATTTTCTAAAATTCAATTTTTATGCTAAACAATAATCAATCACAACTTTTACTATAAATTAGTCCAACATATAAAGATAGTTATAATTTAGAAAATAAAATTATACTAGTTGATTTGATCTTTAAAATAACTTTTTTTTATATAAGATTTATTAAAAATAAAATCAAAAAAGAAAATAAAGAAGAGGAAATAGAAAAGAAAAAAGAAAAGACAAAATAAATTAAAAAAGAAAAAAAGAAAATAACTCCTAAATTTGATAAAGAAAAACACCCACTTAACTATTACAAATGAGAAATACATACCCTCAGTGTGCATNAATAAATCAAAAGAAAATAAAGAAGAGGAAATAAAAAAGAAAAATGAAAAAAGAAAAGACAAAATAAAATCAAAAAAGATAAAAAAGAGAATAATAAAAAAAAAAAGAGGCACAAATGAAATTGTGCCAAATGGCCTGCCCAAAAACCGGCATCTTTAATAGTAGGTATAGATTGGTGGTATTCATATTATTGGATTGTTGTTTTGACATTATATTTATAATTAATTATCTCGTTTTTTTCTCTAGATTAAAAACAAGCAAGAATGCTTTCTATGGTGGGAATGAAATGGAAGCATTGTGGGGAATATGTGGACCAATGAGAATACTTCAAAGATGAGGTGTCGAGCTTTGATTAAAAAGGGTCTATTTTGGGCCGAAATCAAATTTTTGAGGTGGTATAAATAATAACTTTATTTTTTATTTTTGTTAATATTGTTTTGTCCTCAATAATCGACCCTATACTTGCTCTCTCTTTGCCAATATTTTCAACCCACTTTTACCTAATCACAGGCCATATTTCATATCTTCTCAGACCGTCTGTGTTTTTTTTGTTTTTTTCTTCTCTTCAAAACACATATAACTTATGATAATCCCAACTTTTCTTAAAGTTATGTTGTTGGATTATAAAGAAAAGTTGGTAAGAATTGTATATTGCGATTTGTTCATTTCCTTATGGCGTTGCGATATCCTTTGTTCTTCGATTTTTGGATTTTATTATTCAACTTGGTTTTTGATTTTAGATTTAAAAAAATATTCAGATTCGATCCGTATTTTCAAAATCCCTTTTTATTTTTCAATTTTCAATTCTTCAATTTTTTTATTTTAGTATTCAACTCGGTTTTTGATTTTAGATCTGAATATATTCAGCATATTAAAATGTTGAAAGCATTTAGATAGTTTTTTGATTTTAGAACTGAAAATATTCAGATTTGATCCGTATTTTCAGATTCGGATTTTCTTTTTCAATTTTCAATTCTTGATTTTTTGATTTTAGTATTCAACTCGGTGTTTGATTTTAAATCTAAAAATATTCGCGGTATTCAGCATATTAAAAATGTTGAAAGCGCTTGGATCGGTTTTTAATTTTAGATCTGAAAATATTCAAATCTGATCCGTATTTTTAGCCTCGGTTTTTATTTATAAATACGATTATCAATTATATCATTTATAAATTGATAGTTATTATTCTCCTTGATTTTCTCCTAAAAAAGGATGATTGACGGATCATATTAATCTTTTCAATTATAAGTATCATATAAATTGATAGTTATTATTCTCCTTGATTTTCTCCTTAAAAAGGATGATTGGTGGATCATATAAGATTTTGGTAAACGGTGAGCTGATATGGGCAAAATATTAAACGCAAATAACCTAAATAATATTGGAAACTTTTAATTATAGATGGGTAAAGTTCTATTTTTGTGATACTTTTGAATAAAGTTGTCTATCTATCAACAAGTCAAGCTTATTTGTTCAAAAAATATTAAATTGATTTGTGGTATTTTGAGAATTTATTTATCACTTCATTATTTATTTATAATTATTAATATTATTTTTTTTATTGGCAGAATTTATGCATAAGCTAAAATAAATATTTATATATTATTTTTATAAAAAAATAAAGACTAATGAGATTTTGCATGGAGAAAACTGGCAATATTTATATTTATTATCCATTTTTGAATAAATGTTTCATTATAAGTATGCCTATTGAATTAGTGATTTGGATATTATACAAATTGATTTATTTTATGGTTTATTTTACATAGGATGAAACGATTCTTAAGTTGTGATCTAATTTATTTTCCAAATATTACTATTATATTTTATATTTTATATATAGTATTGTTAATTTATATATAAATATATTTATATATATATATATATATAGGGGTGGGTTCAAATGGAACCATGTCATTATATATGAACCTCCGAACCAGTGCTTTTATTATATACAGCAGTGTTTTTATTATACAATCACAGTGCTTTATTAATATTTTAAGTTATATACACCATTAATGTTTTTATTATACAATCCTAATATTTTTAATTAAATAAGAAACTACACAAAAAATCTGATTTATCCATTTAATTAGATCTAAGGCCCATAATTGACTTTAGGTTCACATATGGTTCTCATTTGAACCTAATCCTATATATATTATTGCACACATGGTGTAGATAATGTTAGAGTTGATTTTTACGTAACTTTATTTGCTGTAAGTTTATTTAAATATGGTGTGGTATATTTTCTTAGGAAACTTCGCAATGAATATCTTATTATTTTAAGTTATGATTTATGTGATACTTACAATAATATATATTGAAATGTCCGATATTGAAATATTTGGGTGCTAATTTTCTATCTAAGAATCTCTATCAATATATGTCTTACTGTATTGATTTCTTAATTAATTGACTAAATGATTTACAATAACTGGTTGAAAAAAAAAGTAGCCTTTTATTTTCAAACAATTTTCATTATTTATGGCATAAAATCAATTGAGAGGAAACATTGAATTTTATTTATTTTTTCCTATAAATGGAAAAACATATTAATTGTGTTACCAAATATATAATTAGTAAGAATAAAATTCTGAAAGATTCATTTATGAATTATTTCTTAATTAATATACTTAAAATAAAATATCCATACCAAAAATATACTAATTCAAAAAATTATGATCTTCATAACAGTGATTGTCACATTTCTATTTATAATTTGACATTATATTTTAGTTATTTTATGTGCATTCAAATATATATATTTGATTTCCCCACATGATATATTATATTAAATGAATCCACACAATCTACATAATCTTATAAATATTATTGTATTCACACACACACACACACACACACACACACACACACACACACACACACATATATATATATATATATATATATATATATATATATATATATATAAAAACCAGGGAGAATAGCCAGATCTGGATTAAGGTGACCAGTGGCTCTTAGTCAGTTCATCCCTGGGAAAGATCTAACCTCATCTCTTGA
>BMAC01000249.1:438701-474149 GCA_014905375.1 Phtheirospermum japonicum | reverse complement strand
ATATATATATATATATATATATATAGGGTTGGGATCAAATGAGAACCCGTCATTATTTGTGAACCTAGGACTCATCTTGACCATTAGATTGGGATAATCTTGATGGTTGAGATCATGACACGTCAGCATGGTAATAATGTAAAAAAAATGTATTAATTAATTAAAAAGGGTATTTTGGACATATATCAACGTTTACAAAGAGCACTACATTGTTCTCTAGAAAGCACAATAGATTAAGAAAAAAAAACACTACGATTGTATACAAAAAGTATCGCGAATTTTGTTTATAAACTGCAAATTCAAAAATTTGGAAATAAAACTCAAATTTTCAACAAACCATAACTTTTTCAATTTTTATGTTTTGAATGAAATATATATCAAATTCTCAAGATCTACAATTTAAGATACATATTACATGTTTTAAACGTAAAAAAAATATAAAATTAAATTAAAAAAGTTGGATAGTAAAAGCATCACAGATGACTGATTTTAGCACTACAGTACTGTATAAAAAGCACAAAGAATCTGGACATAATTGCAATGTCCAATATTTGGAGTGCTTGGAGATCAAGATAAACCCGGCTTAAGGCGAATTCCCTATGGGGCAATCACTAGAAAGCCGGCTTAAGACAGGTCTGGCGATCGGACCTCCTTAAGAGGATAGGTGGGATATCCTCGGAGAGCAGGACTAGGCCAGAGCTGGTGTACTAGGCTCACAAAATAAAGAGAATAGGAAGAGCAGGACCAGGGAAGACCTGGTTCCCTGACCTCCCAAGAAGAGACAAGTGGGACCACTTGTCAAAATTAGTTACTTGAACAGTCCTTGATTCGCGGCCTTTGCTTTCGAGATCCCGGATGATGTCCCCACTGGGAAAAACTATAAATATCTCAGCCCCAAGGCTGAGAAAGGTATGTCATTCTTGTGTGCATTCCTTTTTTGCTTCCTGGAAAACACCTCATACGCTTTCTGACTTAAGCATCAGAGAGGTTTCCACCGGAAAACCACCGGTGGTCCTTTCTAACGTGTGTTTGTCTGTAGGTCAGGAAGGAATACCAGTCGCAGGTGGTGTCATATTTTGGGGTGAAACAATTGGCGTCGTCTGTGGGAAGCCTGAGTTAAGACGTGAGGTTTTGATGGCTTCAAATGGGTTACGACATAATTTGGTAGGAGAGTTAGGCGGAACCCCCAGCTCTGCCGCATCGTGGGGTATGCCACGGACGTCAGAGCCATCAACGGCAAGGCCCGATGCGGTAGAGCCGTCGGTGGCAACTGGACCAGGCACCGCGCCACCTCCCTCTGGCAGATCTACGCCTGTCGCTGGAGGATTGTTAAACGACACCCTTCTCTGGCAGATGTCCGAGCTCATCGGCAAGGCCGTTGGAGAAGAAATTTGCAGAGATCTCCACGTCGCCATCCGGTGCACGGCCAGATCGGAAAGTCCCGCTGACAGAAATGGAGCCGTTGCGCAATCAGTGCGCGGGTCGGACTCCCCCTCAGAAAAGAGCCGAGCATTTCTCCACCTCCGACAGCGAAATGTCCAGTCAAACCAACCCAGGTTTGGTTGAGCAGATGCAGAGCTTGCAGAAAGAGGTGAGAGAATTCAAGAGGAAAATGGCGAGTGATGGTGCGATTCCCGCGAGGAGAGGCACGCCGTTTACCGAGGAAGTCATGCGCGATGACGTGCCGGCTTCCTATAGGTCTCTAGGCTTTAAGTATATTGGGACTACTGATCCGTGGGATCATTTGAGTCGATTCGAGATCGCAGCAGCTGTGCATAATTTTTCAGATGCGCTCATGTGCCGGGTCTTTTCAATGACTTTCACAAAGTCAGCTCAGCTATGGTTTAATCAGCTGCCGCCACGCTCTATTAGCAACTTTGATGAGTTCAGCTCGGCCTTCCTGCACCAATTCACGAGAGCCTGCGTGCTTATATTAATAGGTTTACGACTGCAAAGCTGGAGGTGCCTTCCGCATCGGAAGAGCTTCTTGTGAACGCAATGGCACAGGGCCTCAGACGAGGGGAGTTTTTTCAGTCACTGGTGGTGAAGCCAGCTCTGAAGTTAGGAGAACTCCTAGAAAGGGCGGAGAAGTATATCCATCTGGAGGAAGACCCAAAAATTAAGGATGAAGGAGAGAAGAAGAGGGATAGATACGACAGGGATGAGAGGATGCCGGTGAAGAGGTCTAGGCCAGATCTGCCTGGGGGACGACCTCGTTTTGACAAATATACTCCCCTGGCGACCCCCCAGGGAGAAATCTTGCAGGCGATAGAGAGGCACCCAGACCTCAAGTGGCCTAAGACCTATTCATAGAAGCCGAGGAAAGAGAGATCGGATCGATTTTAAAGATACCATAATGAGTACGGGCATGACACATATCAGTGCACTCATTTGAAGGATGAGCTAAAGAGAATGGTGTAGGCCGGGCACCTAAAAGAGTATGTCCGAATGCGAAAGGAGGAAGCCAGATCTGGCCACTTCAGTCATGATCGACCTCCACAGAGCAAGGGTGAGCAAGATGGTAGACAAAATGGAGGAAGGAGGAATGACCAAGCCCAGGTCATCCGAGGGGAAATTAAAATGATCACTGGGGGCGAATGGGATGAACATTCCAGACGAACCCAGAACAGTTATGTTCAAGCAGCCCGAGATCTGGTAAGAAAGGAAAGGGGTAGGGCAAGTGGCACCGAGCCCAAACGTTTGCTTTGGGACAGAAGATGAGGATGGGGTCCTGGCTCCCCACATGGATGCCTTGGTAATCACGGCCACCATAGCTAATTACAATATCCGACGTGTTTTTGTAGACACGGGAAGCTCAGCGGACATCATGTTCTATGATTGCTTTAAGAAGATGGACTTGGATGTGGAGCCAGAGGAAGTTACGACCTCTTTGGTCGGATTTGCAGGGGGCACGTTGAAACCCCTTGGAGCAGTTAACCTTTTGATTACGCTAGGGGATGAGCCGTTTAGACAGGCCAAGACAGTCCGGTTCTTGGTGGTAGACGCAGCCTCCTCCTATAACGTGATGTTGGGAAGACCTTCCCTGAGCAAATTTCAGGCAGTGGTCTCAATCTACCACATGAACTTGAAATTTCCTGCTCATGATGGAGTAGGGGAGGTAAGAGGAGATCAATATGCGTCGAGGCAGACGTATGTGGAGAGCATCAGACGGAACAAAGAGGTAAGACAGGCTAAGAGAGCTCGAACAGAAGACAAACCTAAATTGAATCAGAGAGAGTAGGGGTTGATGATGGTAGAGGTAGTCCCAGGGGACGACAGTAGAGTTCTCCTAGTGGGAACAACCCTTAGTCCTGATGTTTTGACGGGTCTGGTAGCATTGTTGCGGGAAAGTGAAGATGTATTTGCCTGGTCACCTCAGGATCTAGTCCGGATTGATCCAGAGGTGGCTTAGCATCACCTCAACATCAGCCCTGCGATAAAACCGATCAAGCAAAAGAAACGCAATTTTGGGCTGAAAAAGGAAGCCATTATAGAGGCTGAAGTTGAGAAGCTGTTGAAAGCTAAGCACATCCAAGAAATACAATTTCCTGAGTGGCTTTCCAACGCTGTGCTGGTCCCTAAGACCCAAGACGATTGGTGTATGTGCATTGACTTTCGCGATCTTAACCGTGCTTGCCCCAAGGATCATTACCCACTACCGAGGATAGACCAGCTGGTCGACTCCACTTCAGGTTGCGAACTCCTAAGCATGATGGACACCTCGCAAGGCTATCATCAGATCAGGCTAGCAAAGGAGGACTGGAAGTGGGTTAGCTTCATAACCCCGAAGGGAACATATTGTTATGTGGTCATGCCATTTGGGCTCAAAAACGCAGGAGCCACGTATCAGAGGCTGGTGGATAAAATGTTCAGGGGACAACTGGGAAGAAACATGGAGGTATACATGGATGACATGTTAGTTAAGAGAATTAAGGCAACCTCGCATGTGGATGATTTGAAAGAAACCTTTGATACCCTAAGGAGATACAGAATGAAGTCAACCCCAAAAAATGCACGTTTGGAGTCAGAGCTGACAAATTCCTAGGGTACATGGTAATGGAAAAGGGTATTGAAGCTAACCCTGAAAAAATTAGAGCTATTATAGACATGCAGGCGCCAAGAAATGTTAAAGAAATGCAGTGCTTGGTAGGTCGTATCAATGCCTTGAGTCGATTCGTCTCGCGCTCGGCGGAGAAGAGCTTGCCATTTTTTCAAGCTCTGCGTAAGAAGGCCAAATTTCAGTGGAGCAGTGAGTGTGAGGATGTGTTTAGAATGCTGAAGGAACATCTAGCTAGTATGACCTTGCGCACAAAGCCTATCCAAGGAGAGCCTTTAATCATGTACTTATCTGTTGGGCAACAGATAGTCAGCTCTGTCTTGCTTAGATAAGAAGGCAAAGTACAGAGGCCGGTCTACTATTGGAGCAAGGTCTTACATGATGCAGAAGTAAGATATGTAGAAATAGAATGAGCGATGCTGAATCTGGTTGTCACAGCTCGCAAGCTACGCCCATACTTCCTCTCACACAGCATAGTTGTGCGGACCAACTTGCCATTGAAAGCCATAATGGATAAGCCAGAGGTGTTAGGAAGGCTGGTCAAGTGGATAATCGAGCTCAGCGAGTTTGATATTACGTTTGAAGCCAGGACAGCCATTAAAGCCTAGGCGCTGGCTGATTTCATGCAGGAAATGACCAGGTGACAAGAAAGAGTGGACAATCTTCACGGATGGCTCTATAGGAAATCAAGGCTGCGGGGCAGGAATAGTTTTGATCGACCAAGCAGGTGTAGCCACTGAGTATGCCGTACGCCTGAACTATGCTCTATCCAATAACGCAGCCGAGTATGAGGCCCTCCTGAGAGGGGTTTAGATGGCAAGGGATTTAGGGGCAGAGCAGGTATGTTCAAGGGTGGATTCCCAGTTGGTCTGCAAACAAATAAGCGGGGATTTTGAAACCAGGGAAGAAAGTATGCAGAAGTACCTAGTTCGGTTTAGGGAGTTGGCTAAGGAGATGAAAGCTCTAACGGTCCTTCAAATCCCCAGAGAAGAGAACGGGAGAGCATATTATTTGGCTAAGATAGCCAGCTCGGTCGTAGATTGTCAGGAAAGGACAATTACATTGTTAAGGGCGTATACGGAATTTGGCACAGACCAGGTCTGTTCAGTAAATTAAAAAGAAGATTGGCGTTATCCTATCAGCGCATACCTGGAAAAGGGAGAGCTGCCGGAAGACAAGAGAGAGGGAGTGAAAGTGAGAGTCAGATCTTCCCATTTTTGTCTGATCAAGGGAACATTATTTAGACGGGGGTTTGGGCAGCCTCTGTTACAATGTCTGAGTTTGGAAGAAGGTGTCCACGTTCTTAGAGAATTCCATGAGGGCTGTTGCGGTAACCACATGGGGGTAAGAACCCTGGCTAGTAAAATTTTAATAGCTGGCTACTTCTGGCCATCGCTGAGGAAAGAGGCCGAGGACTTTGTTAAAAAATGTGAAAAGTGTCAAAAAATGTCCCATTTGGCTCATAAGCCAGCGGAAGAGCTCATGACAATGAGTTCTCCTTGCCCCTTTGCAAAGTGGGGGATTGACCTGGTCGGTCCTTTCCCAATGGCTCCAGCCCAGAAGAAGTTTTTGATCGTAGTCGTGGACTACTTTAGCAAATGGGTTGAGGCGGAAGCCCTGGCAAAGATCACGGAGGAGGCAGTTGATCGAAGAATTCTTAGCACTCTAAGAAATCTTCTCCGCAATAGTACGGAGTCGATTGTAGAGCGGTAAGTTTTCCCGAGTCGTGTCTCTCGAGGATAGATATTATCGGCGGTCGGTGTATTTAGTCACTCTCTTGTTAAGCTAAATTACACTAATCTGATCTACGAAAGCATTAAGTCATTGGTTTGGTTTGAGTTTTATGCTAAAACTTGAGTTCAAAAGGAGACTTTAATTAAAAATAACTGGGTTTAAGGTGTTCGGCTCGTCTCCACGATCAATTGGTTTTTGCCGAGCACTTAATCCACGATTCGGGGTTGTCAATCCCAAATGTCGATCAAGTATTGGGGTCGTCAATCCTAATTCTCAACGAGCTCCGACTAATGGCTCTAAACAAACTTAGACCCTAAACCCGTAATTACTAAACTAGTTGCATCAAATACGAACTAAAGCTTGCTTGAAATTAATTAATTGATGACATTAACTAAACCTAATTAACAACCTTAAATAAATTAGAACTACTAAATTCAAGAAGGCTTGATATTAAAAGAGAAGACATGGAGGGAAATTAAAAGCATTTGAAATTGAAATTGATTAAAAGCATTAAATTGAAAAGAAAGTCAAATCACCAAAGTGGAAAGCTTCATAAATCTTTCAAGAACCCAAGAGTTTGTTTAGACTAAAGAGGTAAAAAACTTCAAACCAACATCCATGGAGTTTTAAAAGAAAACAAAGGCAAGAGGAATTGAATTGCAAGAACAACAAGACAAACTAAATCTAACAACATACCCTAACCAAATTCAACTAACAAGCACAACACAACAACATGAACAATAAATCAATAACTAAGCATAAAAGTAAAGGGAAAGAAAACTACCAATTTCATTGAACACCAAAAGCTTCAAGTCCAAATTACAACCTTCAAAAGCAACCAAATCTTCAATACAACAAAGAGCAACAAGTGAAGGAGATTGTCACCTTCTCCAACACTTGCTAACCTAAACTAACCTAACTAAACTAACTAAACTACACTAAACCAAGGATTTAAGCTAGGGTTTAAATTGCAAGAGAAAGGAAATGCTTGGAGAAGATGGAACTAGGTCCAAAACCACCAAGGAGAGTTGTTTCCCTTGTGGATAATGGGTGGGAAGCATCTATAGGTCAATCAAGGGTAAAATGGTCCTTTTTTCCACAAAAATCACACATCCTCAGCATTTCAGTCGATCGACTGGAAGTCAGTCGATCGACTGACTTGTTCAAACGCCCTAAACTTTCTGCCGAGCAGTCGATCGATTGACAAAAACACTGAATCAGCCATTGATGTCTTCATATGAAATCTAGCCCTTCCTCTTGGATTTCATTTGGGGTTTGATTTGTGTCATTTGAAATTTTACTACGAGAGTTATGGGCTCCGCACCAAAACCCGCCACAAGCAAGGCCACGGCGAACCGTCTCCACTTAAAGCTACCTTTTACCATTCTTAAACTCAGAATTTGGGATTGTTGTAAACAAAAGAGTTTTAGAAATTTCTCTCTTTCCAATGATATAAGGTGGAGGCAAATGGCACAAGTGGTTTTGGAGTTATGCTTGCATTACGACAACTGAGACATCCACCGAGCGAATGCATTAGGTGACAATGAAAATGGCAATATTTCTCGTCATTTCTGGTCGATCCTCGCACCAAAGACATGTCGTGGATTGGAAATGAGTGTCTCGGTTTTGAATCATCTTCCGACCACGTCGTAGGCCCACTTTGACTAATGTTGACCTTCAAAACAAAAACTAATAAAAAAAAACTAAGAAAATATAAGAAAAACTACTAAAAACAAAGAAAACACTACAAAACCTAAAACTAACAAAATAGGCCAAAATGACTCCTAATACCCATAAATGCCAGCAAAACACATGCAAACACAACACAAAAAGGTAACAAGAATGCGTACAAAAAAGTACAAATCAGCAGTAATGGGCTTTATTTGGAAAAATATCGTCTGCCGTTTTGGCGTTCCAAGGGTGATGATCTCAGACAATGGAACCTAGTTTGTGGGGGCCAAAATTAAATCTTGATGTGCCAAAATAAAAATCCAACAACATTTCACATCTGTTTACCACCCACAAGCAAATGGACAGGTAGGGGTGACTAATTGCATCCTTGTCCAAGGGCTGAAGTCGCGGTTGGAGAGATCTGGAGGCAAATGGGTGGAGGAGCTAACTGCAGTACTTTGGGCTTATCGCACCAATCCCAAGGACAGTACTGGTGAAACTCCTTTTAGTCTAGTATATGGCATGGAAATTCACCGTGTGCAAAACTACGATGAAATTCAAAATGACACACTGGTGCATGACGCATTAGATTTTGTCGAGGAAAAGAAAGAGCAGGCGGAATGGAGCATGTGTGTTAGAAGAGTTTTAGTGGTGTTGAAATATATCAACGGGTTCTTGGCTTGGTATTATCGGAATTCAATTCGATTGAGAGAATCAAGGTGTTTCAAGCTTGGAAAAATAAAGGGAAAATGAGAATAAAGCAAATAAAATAGCTAACTATCCTAGGAATTGAAATTGCAAGTGGGTAGAATGCCTCGTCGTATGCCTGAAATAGAAAATGCAAAGCAATAATGAAAATAAGCAAGAAAATGCAACGTTTCACCAAGTACAAGCATGCAAGCACAAGGTACAACTATGCATAAAATCCTAAATAATGCAAATTAGCAGAAATTGAAAGCATGGATATAAAGAGAAAGAAAAGTGGACATGAAAGTTTAAAACTTTAAGGAAAATAACAAGCAACAAAGAGTAGATCTAAGATTTAACCTAAAACTATGCATGAAAATTAAATTGCAAATAAAGCAAAAGAACAACTCAAAATCAAGATGATCTAAGAGCCGATCTATGATCTAGATGTGTCACTCATTTAGATTCCATATCCAATTCTTAAGATCTAACTTGAATTCAAGGTGCTAAGGCAAAAAGCATAAAATGAAGAACAAAGCATTAAATTAAAGGAAACTTACTTGAATTAAGAAATGAAACAAAACTTGAATGAAATTGCATCAAAGTAACAATCCAAAGGAGTATTTGGATTCTTCTTAGGCTTACAGACCCAAGGCCAAGCATGTAAGTAAATCTAAATCTAGAAAAGAAATTACATCAAAGCTTGAAATTGAATCTAAAACCTAAGAGAGAGAAATTAGATTTTAAAAACTAGAGAGAGGATTTTTAATCCCCAAAACCATGCTTGAGTTGGGAGAAAATGAGAGGTATTTTACAAAAATGAGAGTTGTGTCCTATTTATACTAATTTTTATTGGGTTTAAATGGGTCAATTTGGGCTTTTTAGGCTTAATTTCATGAATTTGACCAAAATTGACCAGTTTTGACCAAGATGGCTCAAGGTGGCTCGGTCTGGGCGAGCCTGGGTATGATGGGGCTGGCTGGGGCGTGGCTGGAAGCATGGGCACGATTCTGGGCGAGCTTGGGCTGCGTTTTGGGCGAGAATTCGGGCGCCACTCTGGGCTAAGCTGGGCGCAAAACTGGGCTCCGAAATGCTGCCTAGAAATCTGCCTAGGGGTGCTTCTCCTCAGGCGTGAAAATGGGCAAGCCTGGGCAAGGCTAGGACACCATTCCAGAATGTTTGCTCCCTTTTAAGCTTGCTCTTTGCACCAACTTGGGCATACAAATAGGCAAGGTTGGGCTTGAATTTGGTCTCCATGCCTTAGCTTGATTTTAAAATCATTAAGCCACCTATTAAAAGAGAATTTTAATTATTAAAACCCAAGAATTAGACCAAACCTCAAAGTAATTGAACCAATTACCCCATTAAAATATAAAATTAACAAGTCAAGTGAAAAACAACAAAACAAGAAAAACCACATAAAAACTTAATAAAATCCTATTAAAAACTACTAAAATCAACATAAAACTCTAACTAAAAATACTAGGAAAAACACGACAATTACATGCAAAACAATGTGTGAGGACGAATCCGAGCAACCTACAATAAAACAGTCAGGAAGAGGCATTTCCAGGTGGGAGACCTGGTTCTTAAAAGGGCCAACCTGGGAAAAGCCAAAGGAAAATTGGATGCTGCGTGGCAGGGGCCATTTCGAGTTATCCAAGTCTTGGCAGGTGGCGTTTATAAGCTGGAAGAACTGGATGGAGCTGAGATCCCTCGTGAATGGAATATCACCAATTTACGGAAATTTTACGTGTAAATGTAAACATACAATATTTTATTTAATAATAATGCAGGTTTATTCTCGATTCACCATTTTAAATGCGTCTTCGTAAAACCCAGGATTAACTAAGGGCGTATGCCCCAATTTCCTGACCTGATTGTCAGCTTAAGCCAGGATTGGCTAAGGGCGGGTGCCTCAATTTCCTGACCTGATTGTCAGTTTAAGCCAGGATTGGCTAAGGGCGGAGGCCCCAAATTCCTGACCTGATTGTCAGTTTAATCTAGGATTGGCTAAGGGCGGATGCCCCAATTTCCTGACCTGATTGTCAGTTTAATCCAGGATTGGCTAAGGGCGAATGCCCCAATTTCCTGACCTGATTGTCATTTTAAGCCAGGATTGGCTAAGGGCGGATGCCCCAATTTCCTGACCTGATTTTCAGCTTAAGCCAGGATTGACTAAGGGCGGATGCCCCAATTCCCTGACCTGATTATCAGTTTAAGCCAAGATTGGCTAAGGGCGGATGCCCATGATATTTCTTGACCTGGTTGCCAAAAGCACCAGGATTGACTTAGGGCGGCTGCCCATTAAATATTCTTACTTGTCTAAACAGGTACGCCAAGACTGGCTAGTATGCAGACTAGCATTAATGCATGACCTAATTGTCAGCCCAAAGCTCGTGAAATTCTTGCTTTGGTTGATCAGCCTTAAGCAAGACCTGACTAAAGGCGGAGGCCTTAGAGAGTAAGTCTAATGAACCTGGATTGGCTAGCCATTGAAAAAAAACACAATTCGCATGATTTGAACAGAAAAGAATCGACTAAAAGGAAAAATTTTAAGAAAGCCCTTATATTTATCATGATATTCTAGCAAATGAGAAATTGCATACGACAGGTGAGAAACCAGGATTGGTTGCCATTGAAAAACCTTACTTTTCATGACTAGATGAGCATAAATTCAAACTAATATATGTTAAGAAGATATTTCATTCATTAAGTTCTGGGAAAAACAAAAAGCAGACTGCACACACCTTCTACGAAGGTTGGCAGTTTTGATTACAGAATGCATGAAACAAAAAGAGACGAATGCAAGTATTCATCCATGAGGAGCCCTTCGATCCGAGGCCAGAGCTTGGCGAACACGCCAAAGCTCACGTTCCGTCTCGTGAAAACGCTGACTATACTTGTCAGCCCGCTCTGATAGAGCATGAGCCTTGCCGGCAGCAATAGTCAAGTGGTTCACCGACTCTGTCAAGTTGGCCTTCTCCTCCTGCAATTGGCGGTTCAGCTGACGCAGCTCGGCCCATTCCCATTTGTAATGGCGTTTTTTCTGTCTTTTCCTCTCTAGAAGACGGTAAAGGTAGCCAATCTTTTCTTTAAGCATGGTCAGTCGGTAGGAAAGCTTGAAGTTGTCAACGACCAAGGAGATATTTTTCCGCTTCACTATGTCAAGTTCTTCGAGAAGAGGAGAAGAGGCCATTTTCAGATAATTGAAGAAAAATGAAGAATACACACATATATTTAAAGCAAGGAAAAGCACGTGACAGAGCATAAAAAGTACTAGGGTTTCCGGGAATTAAGGAAACCCTAGAATACCAAAGGGTGTTACGGGACAAAAACATTTATTATCATAAATAAGAGATAACCCAGTACAAGTTCAGAAAAATAATAAAACAGATCGGCCACACAGGCTAAACTACAGATCTGTCGAAACGGTACAGCAAAACCTAAGCAGGGCTAAGCCTAAACCTCCGCATCCAGCTCTTGCGCGAGTTGGTCCACGACATCTCCCGCCAGATCTCCAGGGCAAGCCCCACCCGGCAGCTCTCCCAAATCATCAAAGGTGGGGGAGGGAGTAGAAGTGGTCAAGGCTAAGGCCAGATCTGGATTTGGTAGAGCCGCCTCCGAAGAAACTGAAGGAGCAGCAAGATCAGCAAAAATAAGCGCGACTAGCTCAGGCGTATCAAGCTTGTGGAGATGATCCAGCTCAGGCGAATAGCTGAAAGAAGTAGGCTCAGGGGGCTGCTTCAAAATTTCTGCACGGTCGAAGGGGACAGTGGGCTTTTGCTGGGCCCATTTTGCCTGAGCATCCAGAGCTAGGTGAAAGTACACCTCTGCCTCTGGGCTAGCAGCCGGTACAAATGCTCCGAGCCTAGGAAGGCACGCTTAACGTAATCCCGAGTGATCTGGATCAGTCTCAGCCCCTTCTCGGAGTTCAAGAACTCCATCTCCCACGCATCGTGGGCCTTAGCCACTGTTTCATCTGCCAAGCTCCGAGCCTCAGCTAGAGCTTCATTCCTTGCCTCTTCTCTGGCCATCTCCAGCACTTTTCGCTCCGCCTTCCTCACCGTGTCCAACTCTTGCTCGGCCTTCTTCAATTGGCTGGCTTTCTCCTTGCATAGCTCCCTCAACTTCTTCTCTTTCTCCTGCAAGATCTGATGCTCCTTAGCCAGATCCGTATTCATCAGGTCTCCCCTAGCCCTGGCCACCAGGATGGACCTCTTGGCTGCCGCCTAAAAGGAAAAGGAAACTTAGCAAAATGGAATAAAAATGAAGGTAATTAGAGCAATGGAAAAGAGGCTCACCCTAGCCTGATCTTGACAAAGAGATTCTATGAGGTCCGAGTCAGACCACTTCTCCAAAGTAGCCCTGTCCGCAGTAGGGCACTGTCTCTGAATAAACTGGACAGCTAAGTGTCCAGAGTAGTTCAACACGGACTTATTGAACCAGGTGTCATTGGGAGTCGTAATCCTGACCCCTGGGCCTGATGGTTCTCCTGAACTCACACGAGGACTCTTCACAGACTGCCCAGATCTGCCCCCGTGAGCCAGAGGTGCGACAATCTCAACCTCTGGCTCAGAGGGAGCTCTAGGGGTTCCTGAGCTGCTAGCCTCCGCACGCGCAGGCTCTGAGGCTGGAGCTCGCCTTTCCTGCTCTGGGGCAGCCCCCCCCCCCTTGGCGAGCAGCCATGATCCTTTGCATCATGTTTTCTGAGACGGCAAGAGTAAGATTAGTTGAGAAGAGAACGTGAATATCCAAACCATGCGAAAAATAAAAGTTCTAGAGCTGTCAATATCCATTACCCATCTGAGGAGACAAGTAGGCATTCTCTTCCTCAACATTAAAGAAGTCAATGGCCGAAGAGGTGAGAAGATCAAGAAACAGAAAAGGGATGCGCGTTCAGAGTGGAGATTATTCGTTGGAGACGGGGAGACCTGTCTTTGACAGACAGATGTTGTTGGGGTGGCAACTCATCAATAGAACGAAGAGGGAAACCCCATCCCCCCAGGTGCTGAATAAAAAAGAATTTTTTATGCCAGGCCTTGTTAGAAGTCGGGATGTCTGTAAGAAACTTGACACCAGACCTGGAGCATAAGTAAAAGTACCCTAGGGGATGAACTCTTCACCTGGAAGAGCTGGTAAAAAGTCTGGGCTGTCGGAACCAGGTCTGCGTATCTCATGGAAAGACTATAACATATAATAATCCTAAAAGAATTAGGGACAAGTTGATGAAAGGGAATATTGTACAAGCAGGAAATCTCTAAAATTAAGGGATGCACCGGCAGGCGTAGACCCGCCTGGAGTTGATCCACGAAAAAAGTTAAAAAAACCCGCCGGAGCCTGATAAGCCATTATGCCGCTGTGAAGATTTAACGACTCAAAATCCACCGAAATCTAGTATTTATATCGCAAACCTCCACCGTCCTCTCACTAAGGATAGAACAAATATAAGGTCGGCCGGGAATGAAAGGGGGGTAGTCATGAGAAGGTGATGGTGAATCCGGCACCGTCGCTGGAGAATGATCAGCAACGGGAGGATTGAAAAATGAGAAGATTGGTGGCGGAGGGCTTTGAAGAAGAAGAATGGGTGGCGGAAGGATCCTCGGCCAGAGAAAGGATAGCTGAGAAGTTGGCAGATAGAGAGGAAGAAGACCCGGACATGATCGGAAATTATTAGAGAGTTAAGGAAGTACCTAGTGTCGGAGAAGATCGGGAAAGCTTGAGAGTAGTGCGGAATCGCCGAAAAAAAAACAGAGAGAAAAATGCTTTATGAAAACTGAAAATGCGGAAAAGCGATGGGAACAGAAAGGGTAGCGGGAGATAAAGGCCAAAGGGTTTTTCAAAAAACGGAAACCAAGTAAAAAGCGGGATCTTGATGGGATTCATGCATTAAATGCTTGTCAGATGCACAGTACTCTAGGCAATGAGCTGGAAGGCCAACCACCAAGGGGTGCATCGCTAACCTATCAGTTGTACAGTACTCAAGGAGATGTGCAAAGCAGGGTAACTGTCTCAGGATATGTACCATCGTTGGAAAGGGTAATGATTGAGCAGATTTCTCAGGATTTGGTCAAGTACGAAATATTGGAAGGATGTGTAGAACCCTAAGTGCGGGCGGGAAAAGAGCTACAACATTTTACAGATCTACCCCAACCATTTTTTGGGGGGAGGAGTTGATATGGCATGAATAGTCAGACCTAGTTTGAGGTAGACCTGACTTAGCATCACTGAGAGAAAAACCAGGGAGAATAGCCAATTCTGGATTAAGGTGACCAGTGGCTCTTAGTAAGTTCATCCCTGGGAAAGATCTAACCTCATCTCTTGAGGAGATCAAGATAAACCCGGCTTAAGGCGAATTCCCTATGGGGCAATCACTAGAAAGCCGGCTTAAGACAGGTCTGGCGATCGGACCTCCTTAAGTAGGTGGGATATCCTCAGAGAGCAGGACTAGGCCAGAGATGGTGTACTAGGCTCACAAAGCAAAGAAAATAGGAAAAGCAGGACCATGGAAGACCTGGTTCCCTGACCTCCCAGGAAGAAACAAGTGGGACCATTTGTCAGAATTAGTTACTTGAACAGTCCTTGATTCGCGTCCTTTGCTTCCGAAATCCCAGTTGGGGTCCCCACTGGGAAAAACTATAAATATCTCAGCCCCAAGGCTGAGAAAGGTATGTCATTATTGTGTGCATTCCTTTTTTGCTTCCTGGAAAACACCTCATACGCTTTCTGACTTAAGCATCGGAGAGGTTTCCACCGGAAAACCACCGGTGGTCCTTTCTAACGTGTGTTTGTGTGTAGGTCAAGAAGGAATACCAGTCGCAGGTGGTGTCATATTTTGGGGTGAAACAATATATTCTTAGAACGACATAGTATTTCGGTCTTTATTATATTTCAGTCTTAATTATATTTTCGGAGTTTACAAGAGTTTTGAAATTTACAAGAATTTACAATAATCCTTATAATTTTGGAATTTACAAGAATTTCGATCTTAATTATATTTTCCATCTCTCGAATGAATATGATAACCTTATAATATATATATATATATATATAATATATATATATATATATTATATATATATATATATATATTTGATATCCCTCAAGGGGTCCTTTATATTTTCAAAATTTCAGTTTTTTTCAAATTTGAACGTCATATTGAAGGTAAATTGCTATATTTAACAACTAATCCCGTTGATTGCATGTATAAATGTGCTATTTATTTTAAAACGATGTAATGTAAATAGAAATATACCAGAACTTGAACAATTTTTATATTGGTACGAGACGCTACATAAGTTTAAAATACAATCATATTTTAAGATTTTTTTTATTTTATTTTTATAGCTATCACAAATATTTCAAAAGTGTCATTATGAAACTCGCGTATAATGAGCAAGTCATCTATATTTCACAATATTAATAATCTATGAGCATAAAGGGTTGGAAATTCTTTGTTGCGACGAAAATGATATCATTATAAACAAAACAACTAATGTAGCATAAAAATCCAAAATTTAAAGTGAACAACATTTTTTTATTTTTGATATAATAATTTACATTCTTAATTATTTTTTTGATAATAATTTTATATTTTTAACATTTTTTATATTTGCCCGCGAAATTTATATATCTATCTCTATATGATTTTTTTTAGCAAAATTTGATTAGGGAATGATAATTTTTAATTATATCTGATTGGATATTAACTAGAATACTATTTGACAAAAAATTGTTTGTTTGATTTTTTGTTTCATATTGTTTGGAATACTTATTTGTTGCCACACATTTCAATATTCGGTTGATTGAATCCCTATTTCTGTCTCTGAGTTTGAAATATTCAATATATCACATGTTTCAGAAATAAGTTTGTTTGGTTCAAGCCCTTATTTCCGGTGATTTTGTGGATTTTTTTTATTAATTTTTTTTTTTTGGTGGGGGTTGGGGTGTAATTATATGTTGTCACACATGTCGATTCTGAAATGAAAACATATAATTTAAAAATATATCATTAAGAATCAAGAAAGTGTTTAGTAATGTGATTTTAGGTTATATAAATGGACTTTGAAATTTGGTATAATCTGTAAATTTTACAAGATTCGCGGGTCAATTTTTGATGAGATTTTAATTATACGTTCCTTTACTTACACTTCACATACTATAACAAGACAAAAACCTATTGTTAATATATTTTAAAAAGGGGGCTTTGATCAATTAGGTCAAAAGTAAAGAACAATATTCCATTTAGACCAAACGTTTTTTCATATATATTCTATATTTAACTTCTATGCATACATTACAAATTTATCCTATTGGAACTAAAATAATACAGACATTTTCTACGAATCCCTCACATAAGAAAAATTCTCTATTTCAAATAATCCCCCAGATTTTGCTCTTATACTTATTAATATCATTGAAAATGATGCGTTGTTCTCTGATTCGATGTATAATTCCACCCGCCCATTACAACTCACCCAATTTTCAGAATCGGAGCAGTTAGGATTTCATACTTATCATTTAGAATTTCATACTAATTTGGAAAAGCCTTTTAAAATTTCATACTAATTTAACGAGATTTGGTTGAATTTCATACATTCCTTTTAGTATGTAAACCTTTTAATATGTGAATGGGTATGATTGAGTTTCTTTCATGGAATTTAATACATGTTTTTTTAGTTAAAATGGGGTATGATTGAATTCCATACCCTCTTCTTATAGATACCATATTCTGAAGAATTTCATACGTGTTTTTTAGTTAATGGGCATGATTGAATTTTATACTTGCTTTTTAAGAATTTCATATTTGTTTCTATGAATTTTTAGAATTTCATAAAATCTCATCCCACACAGTTTAAAATTTCATACTTAAAAATTAGTATATGAATTAGTAAGAAATATTTAGTGATAACAGTGTCATTCATTCATTTCATACTACTTGATTATAGTTCCACTCGCTATTATTTCCTTTTAGAATATCAAACTAATAAATTCCCCAAAATCAGATTTCATATTATTCGAATTTTATACTTTCCTTTTAGAATTTCATACTAATTTGGAAAGGCATCATGTTCATTTTTTGGAATTTGTTGGAAAAGCCTCATGTTCGTGTAAGACTCATGTTCATGTATTGGAATTAGTTTTAGTTAATATACGTTTTCACGCAAAACGACGCGGAAAATCTGGTGGTAGTCAGTTGAGGGCAGAGCTATTGAGAGTTTATTTAGGGGTAATACAACCAGTTCTTATTTATAATTTATTAATTAATAAAATTAACTTGGCTTTAATGGGACAAAATATTTTAAAGTAACTAAACGGTACATAAAAGTTTATATTTGGTACTAATCGGGAATTTTTCCTTAAAAAAAACTTATTGGTTTGCTAGGTGATTTTCTTATTCTCATAATGTAGATTAATGTTATTAAGGCAAGGTGGTTTTTCTAAAAATGTTGAAGCTGCTAATGGGAAAGGGGTAGTTTTTTGGGTGATATTTTGAACAGAAACATGTAAGAATCTTTAGTTTGTTCTCTAAGATAATCATTGAATGATAAAAGAGAAGTGTTTGTAGTTTTAGAAGCCAAGGATTCTATTCTTTCAAATTTAAGGCTGGTAAGCTGAAAAAGTAAAAAAAATTATTACTAAGATTTTCTTGAAAGTCACTTCTACTAATAATTTTGGTGCTTGTTTTCAGTTTCATTAGTAGTTTTATTAAGAAAAATAACATGTGACTCTGTAAGGTACAATCTGTTATTTTTTAAGAGAAAACAAACCTCAAGGAACATTTGTAATTTTTGAATAATAACTAGTATTAGTGCAATTTTATCAAACCTCAAGAATGGTTTTTGTAACTATCCCTTCTTTAGTTTTGATGTGCTCATGACTTCATTTGCTTAATCAACTTCATCAAATAAACAATGAGAGTGGACATTTCAGAAAGCTCTTACAATAAAAACTGTGATGCTCATATGGTTGTTTTCAACACAGGCCACTAGTAGACTCACTATAGAACCTTTGGGTAATAACTAATATTATTTAAGAAATTCTTACTAATGTGCTGATGCGATCAAAAAGATTGGTGCCTCGAGAAAAGTGGGTACTGGGCTCAAATATGGGATCGGCGACCTGAAAGATATCCAAGACGCTCCTGGCGACCTGTATAACCTGCAAAACAAAACCCAGACAAGGCGGAGGGTGGCCCCCTCTGATTCCTAAGTTAGATTAGGGCTTAGAAATATGCGAGAGCCTTTAGGTGAGAGAGTATGAGAGAGAGATGTGAGATAAGTTATGTCACCAAGCTTCAAGCCTGTGAGATAAGGGCGTGAACCCCCTATTTATAAGATTATTGAGACCTATCCATCAAGCAATAGGATTACTTCATAAGGTGGAATTAAATCTCCTAATTATACTCAATATCCATAATAAGGAAATAATCTCATATTTAGGATTCTTAGTTTCCATAATTCCATAACAACCATAAAAATATATTATTATCATGTCGGCGTCCTGTCGGGACCTATAATCTTCCTATATTCTGGATGATAGGTATGAAATCAGGTAGAATATAAAAAGACTTCAATTATCCGACCTAAAACAGGTTATCCAAAAATTTATTTCAAACCGTAAACCATAATAGCTCATCAAGGCTCAAAATCGCATTAATCACAAAAAACTCASCTCTTAATACCGAGCTACTACTCAGTAKCGAGSTGCCATAATATCATTTTACTCGATAAGAGCTCGCCACCCCATATAAGAGCTCGTCACTCTTATACGAGAGGTCGCTGCTCCCAAAAATAGTTCACCCACCTCCTAGAAGGATTGCACCTTCTTGAAGAAGAGGTTGCTTACTAAATCTACACAATACCTGCATGTTTACTGACCTGGATATTTGTCAGCTCATAGAAACCATAAGACGCATATACCTGAATCATGTAGCTATGGAGCAATCATCGACCTAAAATAGGTCGGTCAAAACCTCAATCATAAAAATAGCACGACCACTCGGTAGGTCGCTTGGATCATCAACAAAGAGTTGATGAAGGCTGAGCTGAAGGAAAAATCAAGGGGTTGGCGAGGGAGAAATAGATCGGTAACCATAGTATATCAGAACTATTTAAAACCCTATATGACCAAGAAGTCATTCAGTCCCCCAAGTTCAAATAAAGCTAGCAAAACAATCAGATCACATGAATAAAGCTTGACCATAGACGACTAATAAAACAACTTAGTCCCCCATGCTCAAATAATGAGAGCAAGATAACTCAACTAGGTCGCATGAACACATAATGAAAATAAACCAAAGGTGAATAAGAAACTTACTCAATCCCCCTAAGTTAACGCAACCATGTAGATCAACCAGGTTATCTACCAACAATATGTTAAAAAGGAAATCTCAAGTAAAACTGCTTTCCGCATAAAAATAAGTCAACCAAAATGGAACGCATAGAGCTCGCAAAAAGCATGTAAATCAAAAACAATCCAAGAATTGAAGAGCAACATGTAAATCAAACATGCCTTAACATAAAAACCAAAAACTTTGCAAAAACCAATCAACAAGTCCGATAAGACCTAGCAATTCGCCCAAAACCAAATAAACACATATAATCACACAAATCCAGACACAACACATTCAAATATACCACAAAGCTGAGAAAAAACATGTAACCCAAACATGTTTCCTCCCAAGTATCCTAGAATATGTAATCAAACATATTCAAGGATGTCCCAGAATATGTAAATCAAACATATTCAGAGATATATGAAATATGTAAATCAAACATATTTCCATACAAGACCCAACACCACGTAAGACCAAATAATTCACCCACAACAACAAACCTTCACAAGAAATACACACGAGACTTAAGCCACAAAATACCAAATTATACATGTAGAAATTAAACAAAGTTGGGAAAAACATGTAAGTCAAACATGTTTCCTCCAAAATATCCAAAAATATGTAAATTAAACATACTCACGGACATCCCAACATATGTAAATCAAACATATTCAGGTATGTATGAGAACATATAAATCAAATATGTTCTCATACAAAATCATACTTCTTGTTCCTATCGTCGACCTGATAGAAGCATCGGGATTTCCTCGTATTCGTAATCCAAAACACTTCACAACCTCGTATTCGTAAGCCATCATGTTCCACAACCTCGTTTTCGTAAGCCATCATATCTCAAAAGATATCAAACAACTCTTTATTCATAAGTACTAGCCCGTAGTGGGTAAAGTGTGACAAAAGTACGAGTTCATCGTCGACCTAAAATGAGATTCAGCAATAAGTAAAGATAGATGAAGGAAATATAAGACCCTCTCTTTTACGAGATTTGAACGAGTGTACCTGATATGTAGTCATATTAATGCCATAGGAGAATTTACCTCTTCTCGAATATCCAACTGTGCGACCTCTTTATTATCAAGTAGTAGAATTCCACAGTCACCTTTTTGTGGATGTTTGAATGAGCAACCTGATTATTTGGCGACCTCCTCATATTGAGTTAACCATATCTTAATTAGATGTCGGGCAATTCATAAATTAATCCTGCAAAACCAAAATTAATACGAACTAAACAGGTAAACCCGCCCTCAACCCGTTAGTATACGATCATAAAAAATAATCGATAAGTAAGATGCGAGCATCGCAACCCTTACTCACGCCTACAGACCTTCAAACTCGGTCTCACAGTTCCGATTCAACCACTATATCTCTTGAATATTATATCCAAAATCCAACTTCATCCAACGGTTTTATTGTGCGCAATCGTATTTTGAATAACGTTGCACAAAATTTTTCGAAAATAAAATCTGCTTTGTTCGAAATTTTATAAATATTTCCTCGTATCTCAAAATCCAATCTCCACCATTCAAAACATAACTCAACGGATCATTAAGATTTTGTAAAAATTGTAACGCGATCCAACAGTTGAAACGTAAGAAAATGATTTTTCAAATTTATAGTGCAGTTAGATTTTAAACCTACGAAAATTGTGTATTCTCACGTTTTTGCTAAAGGACTCGATCTCCCTCTTTCCCACAGACGGCGCCACTTGATGCGACCAAAACGATTGGTGCCTCAAGAAAAGTGGGTACTGACCTCAAATATGGGATCAGCGACCTGAAAGATCTTCAAGACGCTCCTGGCGACCTGTATAACCTGCAAAATAAAACCTAGACAAGGCAGAGGGTGGCCCAGGCGTAGGCCCTCCGATGCCTAAGTTAGATTAGGGCTTAGAAATAGGCAAGAGCCTTTAGGTGAGAGAGTATGAGAGAGGGATGTGAGATAAGTTATGTCACCAAGCTTCAGGCCTGTGAAATAAGGGCTTAAACCCCCTATTTATAAGATTATTGAGACTTATCCATCAAGCAATAGGACTCCTTCATAGGTGGGATTAAATCTCCTAATTATACTCAATATCCATAATAAGAAAATACTCCCATATTAGGATTCTTAGTTTCCATGATTCCATAACAACCTCAATATATTATTACCATGTTGGCGTCCTGTCGGGACCTAGAATCTTCTACCCTTTTTTTTTACGTTTTTACCACACATAACCAAGTCGACATTTGATGTCGTATCATGTGTCAATCTTTTCATGAAGTTTAGATGACATGTGCAAAATACATGCATGTGATCAACATGTAGATTTCATTCAAATCATATATTATTTTCGGAAAAAACTACTTCCAGAGAGGCGGTTTTGTCTAGAATAGAAGTTGTCGGTGCGTATAAGACGGCATTGAAAACATAGCCCAGTGGGTCGGTGATAATATCACCATTAGCCAAACAAAGCCTCTTTTCGCAGGATATTCAGCTTCTCATTGCAAGTACATAATTCTTTTAATTGCTTTCATAAAACATCCCTGAAGTTTAACCAAATTATAAAAAAGTTCTGATTACTTCTTTGAATTGCAAGTGCCATTCACTTTAGTTCCTCTTTAATGAATTTCACCTAAAGAGTGTGAATGTTTGTCATTTTAAAAGATATTTAGATTTGTTTTAAATTAGTCTTAAACCTCAGGGTCATTGTGTAATTCCTCTGAAATCTCATCTGAAGCTTTTTATCTTTTTAGCTTATGTAGAGGTTGGATAATGGAACTATGGGGGAGTAGTGATGGAGAAGCGATCTGGTCATGAACTATGCTCATCTTGGTCCGTAGCTATGGATGATGAGAGCCCTGAAGAATGAGATATCAAGAATAAAAATCTTCTTCATATGGCAAACCTTCTTCGAGTATAACTATTGATTTTGGTTGGAAGTCAGACGTTGTTGCTAATGATTTGACCAATGTTGCCAAAAGGAGTTATGATGAAGTAAGTGGTCGTATGCATATACTTCAATTTAATTTTATCTTTTTTTATGTCATGTGTGCAAAATATGAAAGTTTACTTGGTTATACTGTGCATTATTATGTGTGCGATATATTTATTGTTTGGTTATACTTGGTTATACTGTGCATTATTATGATACCATTTTCAGGTTGTTTTCTTGCCTCTTAAAGACCTCGGTAGTAAAGATATCGGATGTAATTCAAAGCATCCTTTGTCATTTGATGATATTTTGCACTTTACATGTTTCCTTCAATTAGATTCGATTACTCTTCATAAAAAAGAAAAGAGATAAAATGAGATTCTAACGAAAGATAATTTTTATATATGGGTTTCGCAAATAAAACTGACAAATCTTTTTATATTTTTTTCACATATATTTCTTATTAATTTTGCAGGTAATGAATTCGAATGTGAAAAAGAATTGAACTATGAGGAATAAAAATAAATAATGGAAGTAAGGAAAACCTCACAAGAAAAAAGAGTTATCATGATTGGGGACATCATAAAGAATATGGAGGTGAATTTCTATAAGATTCCTTTTTAAAAAATAAGTTTTAATTATTTTTTACATGATTTTACTTGATTGATTTTGAAACTATGATCTATTTTTCTTAATTTTTGTAGAGTTAAATGCATACTTAAGCCTTGTTAGCTATATGTGTAGAAACTTGTGGTGATCACGATTTAAGAACAAAACATTTTCTTTCTAATTTAAAAAAACTAAAGATTGCCTAAAATTGGAAAATAAAATTTTAAAAAGTGTAGAAATCTATTTGTCAAACACTTGTGTTAGGCCAGATTGACGGGTCATGACCTGTTAGGCCATTTGACCCGATACTGTAATGTATTGGTTTTTGTACTCGAAAGTATTGATTTTTCATAAATCTATGACATGTGATATGATGTATTGGTTTGTATACTATAATATATTGGTACTATGATGTATTGGTTTTTCAATACAATGTATTGACTTTTGTACTATTATGTATTGATATGAGATTTTGGCGTAACGGATGATCCGTTAGTCTGGGGATGATGATATCACACATGGAGAAGAAGCATCCAGACAAATACATCGTTGATAGCTCTAGAACGCAATTAAATTTCTCGTCTGTATCTACCATCGGGGCAAGGGTCAAGGTACGAGTTCTAATTTATTTCAATATATAGAAAGTGGTCATAAAAGTTTTTTTTTTCAAGATTTGTTATTGTTATGGGTCTTCCTTTTATCATGCGCATAGTAGTTATTATGAAGATTATACTAGAGGTGCATTTAATCCATGTAGCACTAGCATTTACATAATAAGGTTACTCGTGATCTTGGTAACATAGTTGGTGAATATAAATTGATTTAACTTCCTTATTTGATAGTTTACCACATAGTGTCTCAATATGTTTGGATATTTGGACGGATTCCTATCATAAATAAAATTATATGGTAATTACATGTCCTTATATGGATAATTCCTTGACTTTGCAAAAATATTTGATTGCATATAGAGAGTTAAATAGTCTGCATATACAGTGGTCAATATTTCACAAGAAATATCCTATTTTATCCGAGTATCATTTAGGTAGCAAAATATTTTATATCTCATTTGATAATGCCCCAGCTAATAAGGCTATTTTAGAATTGCTAAACACTTTTTGTCAAACTTCTATTGCTGGTAAGTTTTTCATGTTAGATGCATTTGTAATATTTTGAATTTATGTGTTCAAGATAGTTTAGCTAAATTCAAAATTGAAATTGCTCTGATTAGGAGTGAGATATTTCATATTGCAAAAAATAATTTGGTTGTGAAAATGGCAAAAACATTGCCGAAATATTGGTTTACATCCCAAAAAGTTTTCTATTGATGTGTCAAATTGTTGGGACTCTACTTATAAATTGCTAAATTATTCTTTTGAATATGGAGAAGCATTGTGTGCTTTTTTTTTTTTTTTTGTTACTCAAAATATCGACTTTGTTTTATTTACCCATATGTAGGATGATTGTTATAATATGATATCGCTCTTAAAGATTTTTAATGACAAACAGTGATATTATCCGGTATTTATTATCCTACCTCTTCACTTATTATTGATCAATGTATTCAAATTGTACTTATTAATACTTCTTTACTCGATTTGCCTCAATTAGGTGGTTACATTACTAGCGTGTTTATGAAATGATATTCTCTATACATTCCTTATTTATTTTTTTTTTTGTCAAAAATTCTGAACCCGCGTTATCGAAGCAAAGGTTTAAAAGATTTGCTTTCAATTTATTATGAAACATTAGGACCTTTTTTAGAAGATTCGGGCATTGAGACTCCTAGCCTCTTACGTTGTGCTCAACAAGTTAAATAATCAGTATTTGCTCTTTTTAATTAATACACCAAATTTTCTAGTGATTTTAATGTTCCACCTTCACCTTCACCTCCCCCCAATGTTAGTACTAATCGTAGTAGTAATAATTCTAATGTAAGACCATTATTCAACGATGGTACTACTGAGGTTGGTTGCGAATACTAAGCCAAAAAAACAAAGGACAGGTACTAGTCGAACTCAAGAATTTGAATCTTATTTAGGTGATTTTGGATCAGGAAGTATCTTAAAAAGGCCCGATGGTACTACCGACTTCTATTTTTCTTAAACTTTCTAGGATTGTGATTTGTACATATTTGTGTGTGTTTTTCGTATGTTCTTGTGTCTCATTTTGTGTGCTTTAGTTGGGTTTGAGTCGTATCTGTCTCGCTTTCCCTTTATGTTTTCGTAGTATTTGTCGTCTTTTTAGTGTTTATCGTGTTTTTCTCTTATTTTTGTAGTTTCTTATGTTATTTTATATTTCTTTATTTTTCGATAGGTGAGCCAGCCCAAGTGCATTTCTGATGATCACAACCGGCTCAATTTGATGAAAAAATGACCCGGACCACGAAGCACAGCCATCGATAGACGCGCCATCGACATGACCATTTTCCCAACATCGACGGAAGGCCATTTTTGACCTTTTTGGGAAAAACTAAAATTTTGCCCCATTTTCACCAATTTAAAACCAAAACCAGATGTATTTTTGAGTGGCTTTTAAACCTCTTAGGGTTTAGATGCCCAATATTGTACCTTATCCTCTTGTTTTCATCCCTTTTCACTTTCAAGCTTAAAAATTCATAGTTAGTTTAATCTTTAGTTAGCTTAGCTTAGCTTAGCTTGTAGAATTGTAGCGTAGCACTTAGTTATATTAATTTATAGTTTGGAGAAGCTTTATATAATTGGTGTTGTATTCCCTCTTTCGGTTTCAACTTTGAAGAACAATTCTACTTTGGGTAATTTATAGTTCATGTTCTCTTGCATTTTCTTGTTATTTTCTGTGATTATTTTAGCAATCTATTCTCTTATGTATGGTTTGTGTTTTAGATTTTCAATCGTTTCTTTTGTTATTCTTGAACCTTTAAGTTTCTCTATTGTTGTCTTCTTACTCTAGTTACAAGCTTCTTACCTCTTTTGGCATGTTTTAGATGGTAGTGAAAGGTAGATGAGTTTTGCCAATATAGTCATTTTCTTGCACTTAGTTGTTATTGTAGTTTAGGTTCTTGATTAATATGTGTTCAAGCTTTGTATTTCTTTGAATTTATAGTTGTAGTTTGAACGTTATTTTCTCTCCATGCCTTATTTTTCTTATTTAAGATTGATTTATGAGTTCATGACTTTACTAGCATGATTATGGATTTCCCTATTTATTTAATTGGGTTTATGCTTGCCCTGTGTTTATGTTATTTTATATCTTGATGAGTCTAGATTAGACTTTATGAGTCTAGAATATAAATGAGGTTAGAACCATCAATTGGAAATGATCAGGTATTTAATTGAGAGTCGACATTGACAACCCTAATTTGTATATTCAGTGTTCAATAAATTACCAATTGCTCATGGAGACGAGTTTAGAACTTTATACCCTTGTTTTATTAATCATTTCAAAGATTTTAATATCAATTCTCGTCTTAGTTGTTTAGAACTCAAAACCCAAAAATTTATTATGTGTTTAGCTTAGCGTTTTCTTTAATTTCTTATTTGTGAATCAAACACAAAATCCGCCTCTAGTTAGTCTTCCTTGTGATTTTTGACTTGAGTCACCTCACCGCACTTCAATCGACCATGTTCTCTTACGAGTGATCCTTAAACATTTGTAAAAATGTAGTGTGTTTGAGATCACTTAAAATTTTGGCACCATTGTTGGGGAACGCAAAAGGTCATGTTTTTTATGTTTGCTATTCATGACCTTTGTTTGTGTTTTTGTTTATTTTGTTTTTGTATCATGTTAGTGTTTGATTTTTCTTTTTATTCATTTTCTTATATCCCACCCATGCATTTAATCTCGTTTGTTGAGTGTTGTATATGCAAGGTACATCAACGATATCAACCCATCTGAGACTTAATAACCAAAGAAAATAAAAATAAAAAAATGTTTACGTATCGGCCTCTTTATACTTGTATTCAAGCTTCGTGGCTCGCTATCCCACTTAGAATCGAGATGGGAGCCTACGACAACCATGATTTCCAATATGATCTACTCCCATTGTTCATGGACTTCCGAGCAAGGATACACTTATCTTCTTCCATGAGTATGACACTGTTACACATTCAATCCCACAAGGCCTCACCATGGATCAAGTGAAGGTGCGGCTCTTCTCATTTTCGTTAAGGGTCGGGCACTTACAGCTTAATAATGCAAAGCCTGACTCCATGCTATCTTGGAATGCGGTGTATGATTATTTCATGGGGTATTTCTATTATCCTCCACGTGCCTTCCATTCTTCTTCATCGAGATATATTTTGCACGCTTCACCCATGTCTAATTATAATTCATCGAGGTATGAACCCTACACTCCACCCACCTCAAACCCCTACAATCTGATCCTTATTCTCATGCCCCGGCTCACAATTCTTACAATCATACTTCATATGCTCCACCTATTTCCCCTTATTATTCAAGCTATGGTTTGTATGCTCCACCCACTCTTAACTCCTATTCACCGAGGTACGGATCTTATGCTCCACACGCCTCACCATATTTCAATATGAGGTATGACTATTATGCCAGACCATCTGATTTATATGCAATGAGCTACACGCCTCAAGCCCCTCCTCCCAAGAATCACGATCAGGATATAATGCTTCATATGCTCCTCATGCATCACACTCTCATAATCCGATCTATGATCATTATCCCCCATCCCCTTGGTGCGATTGCATCCAACTTAATGACCCCCCCTTAGTTTAAGGTGATAGGGTCTTGATTGGTGTTTTTGTGGATGGGAGTAAGGAGGTGAAGGTTGAGGTCGAGATTGTGAGTGAGTTATTGGGCTTCATGGGTGGTGGAAAAGGTAGTCGAGGATGATCTCAATGTATTGGAATTGATCACGGCTTTCAAATGGCCCAGTTATGACTTCTTTTGCTCGACGGACATTTTTGTCTTTCCTATAATCGAGCATTTTTCTTTCACCGCTCAATGTGCCCACCTTTTTGGTGATCGATTACTTGCATTTCTGAGTGCCCAAGCGATTTGAATCTTTTGTTTCTCCCATCTTCTCACTTACATGCTTTGCCCGCCTACGTAACCTACTTCTTATTTTAGAAAACAATAAGGTGTGACACGATCGTCACCTCTTTTTGGATCCCGGATGACACTGGTCGTATAAACCGTCGAGCTTTAGATGTTAAATAAGTGCTTCTTGGAGACAACACAAGTTCTTGATTTTCTCTTCGCATTTGCATGCTTACTTGTGGATATGATTTGAATCGTGTGGATTGATATTGGTTGGAATATTAACAAAGTGATATGGTTAGATGTTTTGGTTAGGTTGTTTAGAATTTCGTATGACATAAGTGTAATTGTGAGGTATGAAGTGTAGGGAACCTATGAAGTGTTTTGGCCTTGCTCTATTCATGTAATTCATTCTAATAGTCCAATACTCTCTACTAGACCAATTTCTAATTTCCATTTATTGTAATTTTTGTAAGTATTTAACATCCTCTTTGTTGAGTAACAAAATTTTAACATCACATTCGATCACCATGATCATTGATTATACATGTGAGCTTATTTATTATATTGCATTGATTATTAAATTAGCACAATAAATTTTCAACCCTTTTTAGGATGGCTCAGGACTTATTTCATTAGACAAGATATCATTTTGTGCTTTTGAGAGAAACGCATATTTCTACAATAGATAACCCACATCTTGGTTTTGTGAACATCCATACTTTTCACCAACGAATTCCTAAAATGGCTTAGAATGAGAGAAAAAAAAATAGCATAATATACAATGGTACGGCAAATGTGAGGACAAATGATGCGGCGTGCAGACTCACATTCAAATAATGCACACATTGAGAGATCATATCAAAGAGAAAAATATCTCATGATCTAGTTGATAGGGCAACATATATGTCAAACCTGGATTAGGGTAGCTCTGACTCAGAATAATTAGATAAGAGAGGGTTAGAACAGCTCTGTCTCTATGGACTGGATAAAAGACCTGGTCGAGTCCCCTGAAAAATAGAGCTCTTCCTCATTATTAGCAAGAGCTGACCTGTTGAACAGCGGGGACAAAATGAAAGAAGAGCCGAGGCATTATGAAATGGGAGAAGGAAATAAGGAAGATCTGGAACGGGGGAGACCTGTTTCCCAGATTCCTAGCGAAGAGACAAGTGGGACCACTTGTCAGAATTTGTTGCGTAACGGCCCTTGATTCGTGGCATATATTCCTGGGATCCCGGCTGGGGTCCCCATTAGGAGAAACTATAAGTATCTCAGCCCCAAGGCTGAGAGAGGTACGTCATTCCCTTGAGCATTCTTGCTTTCTTTCTGGGAAACACCTCAACGCTTACTAACTTAAGCATCGGAGAGGTTTCCACCAAAAAACCACCGGTGGTCCTTTCTAACCCTTGTTTGTGGTGTAGGTTTGGGAAGCTCTCGGGTTTTTCAGGTGTTACTCTTGATACCGGTAGTCCACTTTTTGGGCTGAAACAATTGGCGCCGTCTGTGGGAATATTAGCGATCAAGCTAAGACGTGAGATTTTCTATTTTTTTCATGGCTTCATACGGTTTACGACGGAACTTGGTGGGTGAGCTCGGTGGAACCCCTAGTTCCGCCGTGCCAGGGGGGATGCCCAGGTCGACAGATACATCGGCAATGGGGCCAGGAGAGACAGCGCCGTCGACAGGGACCGCGCCAGGCGCTACGCCGCCCTTGCTCAGTAGATCTGTGCCAGCCACGGGTGGTTCTTTTAATGAATCCTTCCTTTTGCAGCTCTCGGAGCTAATCGGTAAAGCCGTGGAGGTGGCAGTAGAAAAGAATTCGCAGAGATGGCGACGCCGCCATCCAACACACCACCAGCACAGACTGTCCCGGTGGTGGAAATGGAGCCGTTGCGAGGACAGCATGTGGACCGGGCTCCCTTACATGACGGGGAAGGGCACCTCTCCACCTCTGACAGTGAGACTTCAGGCCAGACTAATCCAGTTCTGGCTGCACAGATGCAGAGTTTGCAAAAAGAAGTGAGGGAATTTAAGAGAAAAATGGCGACTGGCAGTGTGATTCCAGCAAGAAGGGGTACGCCGTTCACTGAGGAAGTTATGCGAGATGATGTGCCGGCTTCATATCGCTCCCTAGGCTTCGAGTACAATGGAACCACGGACCCGTGGGACCATCTCAGTCATTTTGAGATCGCGACAGCTCTACATAAATTTTCGGACGCTGTCATGTGTCGGGTCTTCCCGATGACTTTTACTAAATCAGCGCAGCTCTGGTTTAGTCAGCTGCCGCCGAGCTCTATCAGCAATTTTGACGAGTTCAGCTCATCCTTTTTACACCAGTTCACGAGCTGTAGAAAGTATCAGAAAATGCCGCTTGAGCTTTTCAGTTTAAAGCAAAAAGAGAGTGAGAGCCTCCGTGCTTATATCAACAGGTTTACAACCGCTAAGTTAGAGGTGCCCTCTGCGTCTGAAGAGTTGTTGGTGAATGCTCTAGCGCAAGGTTTGAGACGAGGGGATTTCTTTGAGTCGCTGGTGGTGAAACCAGCTCTGAAATTTGGGGAGCTCTTGGAGAGGGCGGAAAAGTATATTCATCTGGAAGAAGCTTTGAAGATCAAAGATGAGGGAGAAAGGAAACGATAAAGGCATGAACGTGAGGAGAGAGGAGCTGTGAAAAAACTCAGGCCAGACCTGTTTGGAGGGACGCCTCGGCCTGACTTATCTGGGGGAAGGCCTCGCTTTGATAAATACACCCCTTTGGCAACCCCACAAGGTGAAATTTTACAGGCAATTGCGAAGCATCCAGATCTGAAGTGGCCAAAGACCTACTCGCAGAGGCCTAGAAAGGAAAGATCAGGTCGTTTCTATCGCTTCCACAACGAGTATGGGCATGACACTGACCAGTGTACCCATCTAAAAGATGAATTGGAAAGGCTAGTTCAGGCCGGACATTTGAAGGAATATGTTCGGATGAGGAGAGAGGAAGCCAAGTCTATAAACAAGGATTATGATCGGTCCCTGACAAGTAGGGGCAGCCAGGATAGGGTGCGTACTGGGATAAGAAGATCTGATCAGACCCAGGTCATCCATGGAGAAATCCAGATGATTACAGGAGGAGAATTGGAGGAGCATTCCAAGCGGACACAGCACAGTTATGTTAGAGCCGCAAGAGATCTAGTTCGAAAATCACGTGACGTGGGACAAATGACCTCCACCCCTAACATCTGTTTCGGGTCAGAGGATGGCGATGGTATTCTAGCCCCTCACATGGATGCTCTGGTTATAACGGCAACTATCGCTAATTATAATGTTCGCAGAATTTTCGTGGATACTGGGAGCTCTGCCGACATTTTGTTTTATGATTGCTTTAGGCAGTTGAAAATAAATATTGAGCTGGAAGAGGTCACCACCTCTCTAGTTGGTTTTGCAGGGGGAGCCCTGAAGCCCTTGGGAGCGATGAGGCTCCTCGTGACATTAGGAGAGGAACCGTATAGGGTGACAAGAACGGTGTGTTTCTTGGTGGTGGATGCACCTTCTTCTTATAATGTCATGTTGGGCCGGCCATCCTTGAGCCAGTTCCAGGCTGTTATATCTATCTTTCATATGAAGATGAAATTTCCGACGGAAGATGGAACGGGAGAGGTCAGGGGTGACCAGTATGCCTCACGACAGACCTACGTAGAGTGCATTCGGAAGAACGAGGAGGAAGATAGACTGAGCAAAAGAGCTAGAGTAGAATCGCCAAAGACGGACCTGGCTAACAGAGAGGAAGGGTTGATGATGGTCGAAATAATTCCARGGGATGARAGCYGGGTCCTTCGAGTAGGGACAACCCTCAGTCCGGAAACTTTGACAGATCTAGTTGCACTATTGAGAAGTAGCGCGGATGTGTTTGCTTGGTCCCCAGAAGATCTGGTAGGGATCGACCCAGAGGTGGCAGAGCATCACCTCAACATCATCTTGGATGCCAAGCCAGTAAAGCAAAAGAAACGCAATTTTGGCCCTGAGAAGGAGGCCGTCATAGAAGCTGAGGTGGAAAAGCTGTTAAAGGCTAAGCACATCCAAGAAATACAATTCCCTGAATGGCTTTCTAATGYTKTCTTGGTTCCCAAGACTCAGGAGRACTGGCGCATGTGTATCGACTTCAGAGATCTCAATCGTGCTTGCCCGAAAGATCACTATCCTTTACCTAGAATCGACCAGCTCGTCGACTCTACTGCTGGATGCGAKCTCTTGAGTATGATGGATGCATCCCAGGGGTATCACMAGATCAGATTAGCCAGAAATGATTGGAAGCGKGTCAGCTTCATTACCCCAAAGGGGACGTATTGCTATGTTGTGATGCCTTTTGGTTTGAAAAATGCAGGAGCCACCTATCAACGTTTGGTTGATAAAATGTTTAAGAATCAACTTGGGCGAAACATGGAAGTTTACGTGGACGATATGCTGGTCAAGAGTGTGAAAGCAACGTCACATGTGGAAGACCTGCGGGAGACCTTTGATACTCTGCGACGGTATAGGATGAAGCTTAATCCCAGGAAATGTGCATTCGGGGTTAGAGCTGGCAAATTCCTGGGCTACATGGTCACGGAGAAGGGTATCGAGGCAAATCCCGAGAAGGTCAGAGCAATTATGAACATGCGGGCGCCTAGGAATGTGAAGGAGATGCAATGCTTAGCGGGGCGTATTAACGCATTAAGTAGATTTGTGTCCAGGTCTGCAGAAAGGAGTTCACCATTCTTTCAAGCTCTGAGGAAGAGAGCGAGATTTCAGTGGAACGATGAGTGTGAGGAAGCATTTATCGCATTGAAGGAGCATTTGGCTAGCATGACCTTGCTAACAAAGCCTGTCATAGGAGAACCCCTCATTTTGTACTTATCAGTAGGGCAACAGGCAGTCAGTTCTGTCTTACTTCGAGAAGAGGGGAGGATGCAGAAACCAGTCTATTACTGGAACAAGGTCTTACATAATGCTGAAGTGCGGTATGTAGAGGTGGAACGGGCAGTACTGGCCCTCGTAGGAACGGCCCGGAAATTACGTCCATATTTCCTTTTGCATAGTATAATTGTACGAACAAATTTGCCTTTGAAGGCGGTCATGGATAAGCCAGAGGCGTCGGGAAGACTGGTTAGATGGATAATCGAGCTAAGTGAATTTGATATCAGCTTTGAGACAAGAACAGCAATTAAAGCTCAGGCCTTGGCTGATTTCATGCAAGAAATGATTGGCCTTCCCGAAGAACTAAAGAAATGGACAATCTTCACGGATGGCTCTGTCTGTAATCAGGGTTGTGGAGCAGGAATTGTTCTGATTGATCCAGAAGGCGTGTCTACTGAATTTGCTATCCGGTTAAATACAACATTCTCTAATAATTCTGCTGAGTACGAAGCTCTTCTAAGAGGTATTCAGATGGCGAAATACCTGGGTGCGGATCACGTATGTGCCAAGGTCGATTCTCAACTTGTTTGTAAACAAATTAACGGAGAATTTGAGACAAGGGAGGAACATATGCAGCGGTACTTGGCCAAATTCAGAGAGTTGGCCAGGGGAATGAAAGAGTTAACAGTCCTCCAGATTCCCAGAGAGGAAAATGGACGGGCTGACTTCCTGGCGAAGGTGGCCAGCTCGGCTTTAGATTGTCAAGAGAGGATGATTACCTTGTTATAGGCGGGCGGAGAATTCGGGACAGAGCAGGTAGGCTCAGTTATGGAAAGAGATGATTGGCGCTCTCCCATAAAGACATACCTGGAACAGGGAGCCTTGCCAAATGATAAAAAAGAAGCAGCAAAGTTACGAATTAGATCTGCTAGATTTTGTCTGATTAAGGGAGAGTTATTTAGAAGAGGATTTGGTAAGCCTCTTCTAAGATGTTTAAGCCGAACGGAAGGAGCTCTGGTACTTAAAGAAATCCATGAGGGATGTTGCGGTAACCACATGGGTGTCAGAGCTCTATCAAGTAAGATCTTACGGGCAGGGTATTTCTGGCCCCATCTACGAGAAGAAGCGGAAAACTTCGTGCGTGCATGTGAGAAATGCCAGAAGAACTCAACGCTAATACACAGGCCTGCCGAGGAGCTCATGACGATGAGCTCCCCTTGCCCATTCCCCAAATGGGGAATAGATCTAGTCGGTCCTTTTCCCGTGGCCCCTGCTCTAAAGAAGTACTTGATAGTGGCAATCGATTATTTCATTAAATGGGTAGAAGCGGAGGCCTTGGCCAAAATTACTGAAGACGCAGTTATGAAGTTCTTATGGAAGAACGTGGTATGTAGGTATGGCGTCCCCAGAATTCTGGTCTCAGATAATGGAACACAGTTCATGGGTTCTAGAATCAGGGCATGGTGTTCAAAAATGAAAATTGATCAGCACTTCACCTCTGTTTACCATCCCCAAGCTAACGAACAGGTAGAGGTCACCAATCGCATACTGGTCCAGGGGATAAAAACTCGTTTGGAGAGAGCTGGGGGAAAATGGGTGGATGAGCTGAGCGCAGTCTTATGGGCCTATAGAACTAACCCTGAGGAGAGCACGGGGGAAACGCCTTTTAGCCTGGTCTATGGTATGAACGATGTGATACCTGCGGAGATTAACATGGAGACTCATCGAATTCAGAACTTCGATGAGAAGCAGAACGAGTCTTTGATGCAAGATGCTCTGGATTTAGTCGAAGAAAAAAGGGACAGAGCTGCCACAAGGATGGCCCATATCAAAGGGCGAGTAAAGGACATGTATGACAGATCTGTTGTGAAAAGATAGTTCCAGGTTGGAGACCTGATCTTAAGAAGATCTGATTTAGGGAAGTCCAAGGGGAAATTGGATGCCGCGTGGCAGGGACCCTTCCGAATTATCCAGGTCTTATCTGGAGGAGCTTACAAACTGGAAGAGCTGGATGGCACGGCAGTCCCTCGCGTTTGGAACGTTGCCAATTTATGAAAATTTTACACCTAATTGTAATTCCTTATGTTTATTTGATTGAATAAATTTGCAGTTGAATAAATTTGCAGTCCACGACAGGAGTAACCAATGACAGATATTCAAAATATCGACAGATATGCCTATTAATAATTAAAAAAGACACTTACAACAATAACAGAAAAATATAAGAAGACATCTTTGCAGTACATTAACAATCACAGAGACGCAAATCACAAGCATAGAAAAAAGTACAGCCTTAGGATGGAGGTACAGAAGCGAGAAGTTGACGGAGCCGTTGAATCTCGTCCACATGTTCCGAAAGACGGACACGAAACCGGTCTGATACCTCCACGGCAATGTTCCAGTCAACGTACAGTTCAGAGTTCTCCCTTTTCAGGTCGAGAATGAGTTGCTGAAGGCGATGTCGTTCACGGCGGTATTGCAATTTCTTCTCGGCCAGCTTCTCCACACGTTCCTGCAACTGGTCCTGCAGCTGGGAGATTTCTTCCTTAAGACGATTCC
>BMAC01000249.1:425144-438076 GCA_014905375.1 Phtheirospermum japonicum | reverse complement strand
GGATGTCCTGAAATTTTCCTGACCTGATTGTCAGTGTAAGCCAGGATTGGCTAAGGACGGATGTCCTGAGAGTTTCCTGACCTCATTGTCAGTGTAAGCCAGGATTGGCTAAGGACGGATGTCCTAAAATTTTGCCTGACCTGATTGTCAGTTTAAGCCAAGACTGGCTAAGGACGGATGTCCTAAAATTTTGCCTGACCTGATTGTCAAAATAAGCCAAAACTGGCTAAAGACGGTTGTCCTTGACTTTATCCAACATGAAGTATGGGTCCAGGTCAATAGGCTTGATCTCCTGATCTGGATGTCAAGAGCCATAAAATTGACCTACACAGACAGACCTGACCTGTCGGTCCGCAAGAACGTATGAATGCGCCGGACTGGACTAAGGTACAGAACCTTCAGAGGTAAAATGCTTAACAGTTAACATTACTGTGCATGAATTGAACGATTAAAGATGGATTAACAGAGCAAGTATTGAGAAAGAAACTAGAGAAATTCGTATATTATCGCACCGGCTGCCTACACCTTTTCAAAAGAAAAGGTTGGCAACTTTGATTACAGGAGATTGCAGGAAAAACATTGAAAAATAATAATAATATATATATATATATATATATATATAAGCTACAATGTTTAGCTATGATAAGGTCTCTGATCTGAAGCTAGAGCTCGACGAACCCGCCAGAGTTCACGCTCTGTTTCGTGTAGGCGGCGACGATATTTGTCAGAGCGGTCGGTAAGCGTCGGAACTTCGTCGGCGGCAGCGGTCAAGCGGCCTACCGATTCGGCTAGATCCACCTTCTCCTCTTGAAGTTGGCGGTTAACTTGCCGGAGTTCAGCCCACTCCCTTTTGTAGTAATGTTTCTTCTGACGTTTCCTTTCCAGCAATCGATAGAGATACCCAACTTTCTCCTTGAGCGCGACCAGTTGGTCGGAAAGCTTGAATTTCTCCACAACTAGGGAGATATTTTTTCTCTTCACCGCATTGAGTTCTTCGATCAGAGGAGAGGAAGACATTTTTCAGATTGATTGGTGAAAATAGCGAAGACGTGAACATATTTAAAGAAATAAAAGCGCGTGTCAAAGGAATCAAAAAGTACTAGGATTCCCGAAAAATCAGGAAACCCTAAAAAACCAAGAGTCGCAACAAGACAAAAAACATCAGTTGACATTAAGTAAGTTTGAATAAAAAGTGTACATCAGGAAAATGACAGACCAGCCACACAGGCTATCACAAACAGGTCTGTTTAAAAAGCGGAAAAAAAGAGTTCTTCCAAGATATGAGCTCTGCATGAAGGCCAGCTAAAACCCAAATTCCTACATCGGAGCCTGAGACGTCTCCCCTAAGTCTTGCTCGAACTGGGTTGACTCTTGTAAATCACCCAAGTTCGCAAAGGTTGGGGAACCTGCAGCAACCATTGCTAACGACTGCTCATGGGGGGAGAAAAAGCTGATGAAGAAGAGCAGAAGGTTTGGCGGATGTAGTCAGCAAAGGCCGCGGGATCTAGCAAGTGGATGCGGTCATCTGCCGGAACATGGGAGAAGGAGGTGGGCTCACTAGCGCCTTCGATCTTGGCGGACCGATCACATGGAGTAGAAGGATGCTCAGCTACCCATTTAGCGTGGGCATCAAGACCCAATCCATAGTAGACCTCTGCCTCTGGAAGAAGAAGGTTATACAGCTCCTCAGAGCCCAGGAAAGCTCGGCGAGTGATCTCTCTGGTCAGTTGTATTAGGCGTAGCCCTTCCTCTGAGTTGAGAAACTCTAATCTCCCCTTGACGCGCCCTTCAAGACGGCCCTGATCCACTCCGTCAGCCCTGGATTGCTTCACCTTCTCATCTAGCTCCTGCTCGCGAAGAAGAATAAGATCTCGTTGCTTCTCCTCCGACTCCTTGACCTTGAAAAGCTCGGCCTTCAGCAAATCTATTTCCATCTCTGAGACCTTCAATTTGACCTGGGCTTCCTGGCCCTCCTGGACCTTAGCCATCAGCTCTGACTCCCGCTTCCTCAACATTTCAATTTCCCCCTTGAGATCGGCATACAGCAAAGAGCCTCTAGACCGGGACAACAGAGATGCTCGCCCTACCACGGCCTGATGCAAGGAAAAGTAAGTGGGAAAGCTGGAAAAATTAAGGATGGAAGAAGTGGGAAAGGGCATACCTGAGCTTTTGCCTTGCAGTAGATCTCAACTAGCTCCGGGTCTGACATCTTGTCCACGATGTTGCGGTCGTATGTGGGAGCTAACCCCATCATGAATTGCCTCGCCACTTCTCCGGGCAGTTCAAGACCGACCTATTAAAAAAGGTCTGATTCGGATAGGGAGGTACTTGAGAAATAGCCGGAGGGATAATTTGAGGAACGGAAGGAAGAACGGTCTGGGGAGGATTCCGAGAGGATGATATAAGGTCAGTGCGGCTCCGCTTTTTCCGCTTCAGTTGTTGCTCTTCTTCTTCTGGATTTGCCAAAGACTGACCTTCTGGTTCCCGCATGGAGCTCCTCCTCGGTTCCGAGTCTTTCATGATGGGCTCGGGAGTCTTAAGCGGCGCCTGAGGTTGGCTCTGGAGTGGCGTAGCAAGGAGGACCTCTTCCGGGGCCTGAGCAGCTCTGGCAGGCTCCTCCAAAGGGCTTTTCTGGCTCCCTGCTGCCGCCTTGCGAGCCTTAGCTTCTATCTTCGCTAGCATCATCTTCTCTGAAACAGAAAAGCGAAAACGGTAAAAAAAAAAAAAAAAAAAAAAAAAAAAAAAAAAAAATAAGAAAAATAATAATAATAATAATAATAATATAATAATAATAATAATAATAATAATAATAATAATAATAATAATAATAATAATAATAATAATAATAATAATAATAATAATAATAATAATAATAATAATAATAATAATAATAGAATACCAATCTTGGGTGGCAAAGGGCCGTGCCCTTGCTGGGAATTGAAGAAGTTCAAGAGCTTGACGGTAAGAATCTTGGATAAGTCTAGAGGGTTCTGGTTTAGAAGGGCAATTTTTTCCTTCAGATCTGATGACCTATCCGCTCGGGATAAGCGCATTTGTGGATGTAGAAAGCTGATGGGTTCAGTAGGAAAGCCCCAATCCCCCGAGCACTGAACAAAGAAGAACTTCTTCTTCCAGGCCTTATGAGAGGTAGCAAGACCTGATAAAAAAATGGACGTCTGATCGTCCAGATAAGTAGAAAAAAACCGGAGGAGCTCTTCGCTTGGAATAAGGAAAAGAAAAGCTGAGCTGTGGGGGTAATTCGGGCATATTGTGCGGCCAGATGAAATCCAGCCATAACGCGAAAGGCGTTGGGTAGGAATTGTTGTACTGGGATATGGTACAGCCTAGAGATAGCTTGGATGAAGGGATGGACAGGTAGGCTTAAACCCGCGTAGAATTGGTCTACATAGAAAGTGAGATGACCGGCAGGAGGGGATGACGCCCCCTCACCGGGTGCCGGATTAGTGAAGGAGAACATGTCGAAAATAGGGAATTTCGCACGGATTTATTTGAGGGTCCTATTGCTAACTATGGAGGATAGGCTGTCAGGAAGAGGAGGAGGTAGGATCGTCGGTGGCCCCCTCCCCGGAGCCGTCGCATAAGAACCGGCGGAAGAAAGGTTCACGGTAGAGGTAGAGTTCACCGGAGTTGCCCCCGACGAACTCTCCCTGACGGAGCTGGTTCGGGAAGAAGAAATTGACATAATTAAAGAGTGCGTGAAGAAAGAAAGGGTACTTGGTAATAATTGCTTGAGAGATTAGAAGAAGATTACTGGAGAAGCAGGAATCGCCAAAATATTGCAGGACGAAAAGGGAGGAAGCCTTTAGGGGGTTTCTGAGAAATAGAAAGAAAATGAAGGAGAAAAGGTATTTGGAGGGAAAAAAGGAAGGTGGATCAATTTGAAAAACGAAAAATCAAGGAAAAAGCGGGATTTGATGGGATCCTCACATTTAATGCGGATAGAGGAACGATATCCTAGGCAGTGAGCTGGAACGATAATCGTCCTGGAATGGGACACGTGCCGCTGACTAATCAGGTACAGTACTTGGAAAGACGTGTGGTTATGGCAACCGTTTGGGGAATATAGGCCGACATCACTAATGCCAATAATTAGGGCTGCTTGGCAGGCGGATATCTCGGGATTCCGCAGTACGAGAAGTCATAAAAACAAAGTGGCCTCATTTAATTCGAAAGAGCTAGGGAATATCACCGATCTACCCCAACTGTTTGGGGGGAGGAGTTGATAGGGCAACATATATGTCAAACCTGGATTAGGGTAGCTCTGACTCAGAATAATTATATAAGAGAGGGTTAGAACAGCTCTGTCTCTATGGACTGGGTAAAAGCCCTGGTCGAGTCCCCTGAAAAATAGAGCTCTTCCTCATTATTAGCAAGAGCTGACCTGTTGAACAGCGGGGACAAAAGGAAAGAAGAGACGAGGCATTATGAGATGGGAGAAGGAAATAAGGAAGATCTAGAACGGGGGAGACCTGTTTCCCAGATTCCTAGCGAAGAGACAAGTGGAACCACTTGTCAGAATTTGTTGCGTAACGGCCCTTGATTCGTGGCATATGTTCCTGGGATCCCAGCTGGGGTCCCCATTAGGAGAAACTATAAGTATCTCAGCCCCAAGGCTGAGAGAGGTACGTCATTCCCTTGAGCATTCTTGCTTTCTTTCTGGAAAACACCTCAACGCTTACTAACTTAAGTATCGGAGAGGTTTCCACCGGAAAACCACCGGTGGTCCTTTCTAACCCTTGTTTGTGGTGTAGGTTTGGGAAGCTCTTTGGTTTTTCAGGTGTTACTCTTGATACCGGTAGTCCACTTTTTGGGCTGAAACACTAGTGCCTTGGTATAAATGTCTAGAAGCTAATTTCCAGTATTGACATACTCTATTCAAATAGTGCCTTCCTCAACCAAATTTTATATAAAGTGATGTTCAATGTTGATATGTTTTGTACGAGAATGCTGAACTAGATTCCTAAAATGTCAATAGCACTAGATTTATCACAAAATATAGTAAGAGTGTCACTATGTAAACCATATTTCTCAATCATTTGATTCATCTATAAAAATTAGGAACTACAACTTCCTACAGCTACATACTCAGACTCAATTGTAGACAAGGAGACACAGACTTGCTTTTGACTAAACCAAGAAACAAAGTTATTTCTAAGATAAAAACAAGCACCAATCCTACTTTTCCTATTAGTAACATCACCTGCCCATGTCAGGGTCACTAAAACCAACGAGGACAATATTAATGTATTTTATGTACTAAATCCCTAAATCAGTTGTACCTCCTATATACCAAATGATACATTTAACAGCTTTTAAATGTGTGATTTTAGGATCAACTTGGTAATGAGCACAAAAACAAACAATATACATAATATCAGGACTACTGCAGTCAAATAAATAAAGATTTCTATCATGCTTCTATATAATTTATGATCTACACCTTAAACCTCATCATTCTTAGATAGCTTTTGGTTTGAACCCATAAGAGTTTTCAAATTAGAAGCATTTTCTAAGTTAAAGCGCTTTAGTAAGTTACGAGCATACTTGCTTTAAGAAATAAAGATACCATCATCCATCTTCTTGATATGTAAGCCCAACAATAACTCAACTCACCAACCATGCACATTTTAAATGTGGAAGCATGGAATCTAAAAATAATTGGTTAGTTTTTCAGATGTACATCCAAAAATAATATCATCTACGCAAATTTGGGCAATAAGAATGTCATTTTAAAATTTTTGAATAAAATGAGTTTTTTCAACTTCACCCCTTTTAAAATATATTTTTAGAAGATGTTCAATTAATCACTCATACTAAGATCAAGGTGATTGTTTAAGACCATAGAGAGACCTTTTAAACTTCCAAACGTGATTAAGCTTATAAGGATCCTCGAAACATTGAGTTTGTGAAACATACATTTCCTCATTAAGGATTCCATTCAAGAAGGTACTCTTGACATATATTTCATGAATTTTAATATTAAGATGATAAGCTATTGTAAGTAACAAGTTAATTACTTCAATTCTATCTACTGGGGCAAAGTCTCATCATATTCAACTTGAGTGAAACCTTGAGCAACTAAACGAGACTTGTTAAAAACAATATTTCCTTTCTCTTTATTCTTATTTTTTAAAATACATTTTGTACTAATGATTTTCCCAAATTTTGGATCAGGAACTAAGTACCACACATCATTTTTAGTAAATTGATCGAGTTCTTCTTGCATAGTCATAAGCCAAAACTAATCTTTTAGAGTTTCACTAACTTTCTTAGGTTCAAAAGAAGATACAAAATAATTTGTTCTTGCCATTAGACATTGTATGGACATACGTTCCAGTCTTACCATTTCTCTAAAGTTGATTTTCTTTTTTCGTGTACCTCGACCATCACCGACATTCTTAATGACTTGAGAGATAGGGTGGTTTTTCTGAGTTCTACTAGAAATGTCCTTAGTTCTGGTTGATTTTGGTTGATTATTCAATTGTGTTACATCTTCATCCTCAGAATCAGTTTCAGCTCCAGGAAGTTCTGATATCATCACAGATGTAGAGCATTTGCAGTCGCATCAGTCATTGCATTTACGGTCTCTTTGACAGTGACATCTACTAAAGTTGTATCAAAAGAATCATCACTATCATTCAAGGAAATAGAGGGTATTTCCATCAGATTCGAAGTGTCATCTTCCCTACTCTTTTTGTTCAAATCTGAAAGGTCATCAAAAACAACATTCATAGTTTCCATAATAGTCTTTGTACGTAGATTAAACACTCGGTATGCATGACTATTTGAAGAATACTCCATGAACAAACACATGTCACTTTTGGAGTCGAATTTATCAAGAGTATCTCTATTATTTAAGACATGACAAGTGCAACCAAATACATGAAAATACTTGAGTTTAGGTTTCTTCCCTAAAAGCATCTCATAAGAAGTTCAAATAGTGACCTTTCTTAAGTACACATAGTTGATAATATGACATGCAGTATGAAGAGCCGCATCCCAAAAATGTTCTGCAAGGTTCTCAGAACTTTACATAACTCATGCAAATTCTTGAAGAGTTCTATTTTTCCTTTTAGCAATCCCATTTTGTTGAGGAGTTTTGGGGGGCTGAAAATTCATGGGAGATGCCTTTTATATCACAAAAATAATTAAAAGAAGTGTTTTCAAATTCTCTACCATGATTAGAATGAATCTAACAACTCTCAGGTTGTATATATTAAACATATCTTTGTACCACGATCCAAATAACCCAAAAGTGTTTTCTCAAAAAAGAAAATCCATGTAAAGCGAGGAAAATCATCCATAAGAACAAAAGAGTATTTTTTTGCCACCAATACTCTCAATACTTAATGGACCCATAAGATCCCTATGAACAAGTTCAAAACAGCGAGACGTAATGGTATCAATTTTCTCAGGATGAAAAATATGAGCTTGTTTACCCTTTTGACACGGACAACATACACTATTATTTCTAGTGTTAAATTTAGGCAAACCATGCACAATTGACCACCTTGATTTTTACCCAATTGATAACAGTTAGGCAATCTCATCCCCGCAAGACCACAAAAATTAGATACATCAAAAACTTCACAATTATGTTTATCAAAATAGACAAATAACCCATTGTCACAAAGTTGATTGATACGTATAAGATTTTTCATAAGACCATCAACCAGTAGTACATTCTTGAGTTCAGGCAACCCATTAATATTTAATGTGCCTTTACCAACGATTTTACCATGATCTCCACCCTTAAAAGACACTCTTCCTTCATTAAAAGACCTAACATCCTTTAAATTTCTCTTATCACCCATCATATGATGAAAACAGCCACTATTAAAATACTATGACCTTATAATATTAGATTTTAAGGAGGTATAAAAACCACATTAAAACAACTGTCACACTCTAAACGTTCTTATAGGGTAGGATTCATGACATTTGAAGGACCAGACATGGATGCGTTTGCAGATGCGAGTGGAAATGAAATGACATTTCCGATCGCATTTTGACTAGCATCCATGGTAACATTATCTAGCACAACAAAAGGTGAATGTTCCTTAGCAAATTCAGACTCAATATCGTTCATTGGATAGCTAAGATAGTGTTTTGGAGATTGACACTTGTTAAAAATTAGTCCAATCCCAGATCTCGCAATATTTGTCAAGGAGTCAATATTTTACAATTTAGAGATTTCAGCAAGGAATTTGATTTTCCTTGAGGTTGTAAAGTTGCAAAGTTCTAAGTGACAACATTCTCTTGAGATGGACATATGGGACCTTCACAATGGTGTTGAAGTGCGTCCAAAGCATCTCTTGCAGACTCAAAATTTGACACAATTCAAAACATTTTTGAGTCTAAAGAGCAAGAAATAGCATGGAGGGCCTTCGAATTCTGATTACTATCAAGATAATCATTTGTATTCTAAAGCATCTCATCTTGTGTCCTACAATTACCATCCATATCAATAGTTTTTGCGGAGGTGTCCACTTATTAAGGATCATACACCATGCCTCTTCATTAATTGATTTGATATAGACACGCATCATGACCTTCCAAGTACCGTAGTTAGATCCATCAAGGATCGAGAGATGAGTATCATACCCACTCGACTGTGAATCCATAAGTTTGAAAAAGAGGATCTATACTTAGTGAAGTCAAGTGCCGGATCTGATGCCCCTTAAAAGAATTACAAACCTCGATTCATAGTTTTAATCAATATAAAATGTATGTTCTGTGAAGGTTGTAAATACACACGTATAAAACTTTTTACTATAAGAATAATTTATTCATATTGTCGAGCCAACAGGTCAAAAATCTTTACTAGTCAAAACTTGAGTTTTAATGATTACAAAAGTCGTAATCCACTAAGTAAAGAAAAAATAAAAACTTTTTAAGAGTAAATATAATCTAAATCAGTATACTCTTCCAAACACTAAGATTCACAATCACAAGGTTGGATCATAATGAAATATTAAAAATATGGAAGAAAACAACTCCAGTTACAAGATGCTATTATGGATGCCGAAAGCATTCGCAGTTGCATCTACCAAATACAAAAATTTGCAGCAAGAAAAATATGCTCTCGAACGTAGATTTGATTAATCTCTCTAAAAGCGTGAGATATTTGTGAGCAATTCCTTATCTTTATATAGCCACACCTTACATGTATAAGAGACATGCACAAGAAGAAAAAAAGATTGGGAAAAATACGTTGAACCCCATGAATTATTCAGATTTTACACTTTACCATACAAATTTTTTATTTTACACATTACCATATAAACTAAGCCATTTTTACACTTTAACCTATATGAACAATTTTATCCCTGAAACTTGTGGTGAAAACTACACTTACTACAAAAAAATGGGTGAATGCTGACGGGTTTTGCTGGCGGGCCAAAAAAATGTCAGCATATGCTCACGGCCGCTGACGGGAAAAATTTGATGACGGCACTATCGTCAACAATATTAAAAAAAAAGAAACAAACATAATACTGATGGGCAACAGACCGTCAGCAATTTGCTGACGACCAATACCCGTCAGCAATATTAAAAATTTACTAAATAAATAATACTGACAGGCAAAAGGCCCAATACCCATTAAAAATATATATATATATATATATATATATATATATATATATATATATATATATATATATATATATATATATATATATATATATATATATATAGGATTAGGTTCAAATGAGAACCATGTTCCTATATGTGAACCTAGGGTCAATTATGGGCCTTAGATCTAATTAAATGGATGGATCAGGTTTTTTGTGTATTTCCTTATTTAATTAAAAGCATTAGGATTGTATAATAAAAGCATTACTGGTGTATACAACTAAAAATATTATATAAAGCACAGTGATTGTATAATAAAAGCATTGCTGGTATATGATAAAAGCACTAGTTCGCATGTTCGCATATAATGACATGGTTCCATTTGAACCCACCCCTATATATATTATAGTATGTATGTATATATATATAGGTATTTATAATATCATTATTCATAAATATAATCTACATTTATAAATATAATATAAAATTATTATATATTTATATATTTATAAATAATATTATATATTTATAATAATTATATACCATTAATATTATATATAAGTAATAATATGTTTATAATTAATCATATATGTTTCTAAAAATACATACATATAATTATTTATAAATAATTATATTTAATATATATATATATATAATATTATATATAAATAATATTTAATTATATATAACAATATAATTTAATCATAATATAAATTTATAAATATAATATAATTATATATTTAGAAATAATATATATACATATATATTTATAATATCATTATTAATAAATATAATCTACATTTATAAATATATATAATATTATTATATATTTATAATAATAATGATATAATAATATATCATTATTTATAATATAATATATTATATATATATATATATTTATAAATAATATATTTATAATTATTATTATATATAAATAATAATATATTTATAATTAATCATATATATTTCGAAATAATATATACTTGTAATTATTTATAATAATTATATTTAATATATATATATATATATAATATATATATAATAATATTATATATTTATAATATCATTATTCATAATATAATCTACATTTATAAATACAATAATATTAATTATAAATATAATTTATAACTTAATTTATATATCTAATATATATTAACAATATATAAACTCTCACATGTAATTGTCTTGGCAGACGGTAACACTACTACTCTATTTACAAGAGGTCAGGGGTTCGGATCTCACTCATGCCATATGTGGGATTTGAATTGACGCAGGCTGGGCTGGACTGTGTTGTGGGTCAGGCTAGGGCGGCTAGGCTAGCCTGGTCACTTATTTTTATAATATTTTAAAAATACTGACGAGCCTAACCCGTCAGCAAATCATTTACTGACGGGCGGAATCCAATCCGTCAGCGAACCGCCAGCATATTGTAGTGACTTAACCCCCCGTACTATGTGTGTTTTTGCACTTTACCATATACCGTAATATGTTTTACATTTCACCAAAATATTTCTTATTTTTTTTATTTATATTTACATTTTATGTATTCATTACCTAGTAAAAATTAGATAATTAATATATAAGTATTCTAATGATTTTTTTTAATTAATAAACTTATTTATTATATGTATTCATATTATAATATTTATTTTTCTTTTGATATTATAATTAGAAAAAATAGACTAAACTATTCATTTTGGTAGCGTATTAGGCGTCTATCAATTAAGATATTAAATAATAAGTTTGGTTCAATATTCTTTAATTTAATCTTAATATTTCAACAAATTAATATTTTCAAAAATAAAATCGAACTAAAGTAACTATGCTATTAGTGTTTTGAAGTCGTACCAAAGTAATAAGTTTGGTTCGTATTCTCCTATTTATGAGTTCAAAACACTACTAATATAGTTGGTTTAGTTTCTGAATTATAACATTAAAAGAAAAATAATTATTATAATATGAATACATATAATAAATAAGTTTATTAATTAAAAATAAATATTAGAATACTTATTTATTGATTATTTAATTTTAGTAGGTAATGAATATATAAAATGTAGACATAAATAAATAAATAAAAACATATTTTGGTTAAATCAAAAAAATATTATGTTATATGGTAAAGTGCAAAAAATACACGTAGTTTGAGGGGTTAAGTGTAACTTTCAACAAAGTTTCACTACAAAAAAACCTGGCTATACTGACGGGCAAAAGGCCATCAGTAATGCTGGCGGATTTACTAGCGAAATACGTTTACTGGTGGTTTTACTGACGGCCTAGGCCGTCAGCAAATATCCCCGTTAATATCCCCTCAGGGAAAGAGCGGGAATCTATCCCGTTTATATATCCTGACGGGCCAAGGCCGTCAGGATATAATTTTTAATTAAAAAAAACAAAAATATATACGGTGACGGCCTTGCCCGTCAGTGTATAAGTACTGTTAATCTTGACGGTCCTTGCCCGTCAGGATTCTAACCCTAAAAAATCGGGGGGCCTCTTTCCCCGTCTCATTCTGTCAAACGAGATAAAGAAAAATTGTTGGAGGAACTTGCCCAACCCCCTGCCCCCCGTCGCCGACCCATCGTCGCCGCCCCACCACCACCACCAGCGCCATCGCCAACCACCACCTTCGACGCCTGCTCCAGCGCCATCGACCACCACCAACTACAATATGCTGGCGGTTCGCTGACGGATTGGATTCCGCCCGTCAGTAAATGATTTGCTGACGGGTTAGGCTCGTCAGTATTTTTAAAATATTATAAAAATAAGTGACCAGGCTAGCCTAGCCGCCCTAGCCTGACCCACAACACAGTCCAGCCCAGCCTGCGTCAATTCAAATCCCACATATGGCATGAGTGAGATCCGAACCCCTGACCTCTTGTAAATAGAGTAGTAGTGTTACCGTCTGCCAAGACAATTACATGTGAGAGTTTATATATTGTAATATATATTAGATATATAAATTAAGTTATAAATTATATTTATAATTAATATTATTGACTACAATATGCTGGCGGTTCGCTGACGGATTGGATTCCGCCCGTCAGTAAATGATTTGCTGACGGGTTAGGCTCGTCAGTATTTTTAAAATATTATAAAAATAAGTGACCAGGCTAGCCTAGCCGCCCTAGCCTGACCCACAACACAGTCCAGCCCAGCCTGCGTCAATTCAAATCCCACATATGGCATGAGTGAGATCCGAACCCCTGACCTCTTGTAAATAGAGTAGTAGTGTTACCGTCTGCCAAGACAATTACATGTGAGAGTTTATATATTGTAATATATATTAGATATATAAATTAAGTTATAAATTATATTTATAATTAATATTATTG
>BMAC01000249.1:414839-425119 GCA_014905375.1 Phtheirospermum japonicum | reverse complement strand
GACTTAACCCCCCGTACTATGTGTGTTTTTGCACTTTACCATATACCGTAATATGTTTTACATTTCACCAAAATATTTCTTATTTTTTTTATTTATATTTACATTTTATGTATTCATTACCTAGTAAAAATTAGATAATTAATATATAAGTATTCTAATGATTTTTTTTAATTAATAAACTTATTTATTATATGTATTCATATTATAATATTTATTTTTCTTTTGATATTATAATTAGAAAAAATAGACTAAACTATTCATTTTTGGTAGCGTATTAGGCGTCTATCAATTAAGATATTAAATAATAAGTTTGGTTCAATATTCTTTAATTTAATCTTAATATTTCAACAAATTAATATTTTCAAAAATAAAATCGAACTAAAGTAACTATGCTATTAGTGTTTTGAAGTCGTACCAAAGTAATAAGTTTGGTTCGTATTCTCCTATTTATGAGTTCAAAACACTACTAATATAGTTGGTTTAGTTTCTGAATTATAACATTAAAAGAAAAATAATTATTATAATATGAATACATATAATAAATAAGTTTATTAATTAAAAATAAATATTAGAATACTTATTTATTGATTATTTAATTTTAGTAGGTAATGAATATATAAAATGTAGACATAAATAAATAAATAAAAACATATTTTGGTTAAATCAAAAAAATATTATGTTATATGGTAAAGTGCAAAAAATACACGTAGTTTGAGGGGTTAAGTGTAACTTTCAACAAAGTTTCACTACAAAAAAACCTGGCTATACTGACGGGCAAAAGGCCATCAGTAATGCTGGCGGATTTACTAGCGAAATACGTTTACTGGTGGTTTTACTGACGGCCTAGGCCGTCAGCAAATATCCCCGTTAATATCCCCTCAGGGAAAGAGCGGGAATCTATCCCGTTTATATATCCTGACGGGCCAAGGCCGTCAGGATATAATTTTTAATTAAAAAAAACAAAAATATATACGGTGACGGCCTTGCCCGTCAGTGTATAAGTAACTGTTAATCTTGACGGTCTTGCCCGTCAGGATTCTAACCCTAAAAAATCGGGGGGCCTCTTTCCCCGTCTCATTCTGTCAAACGAGATAAAGAAAAAATTGTTGGAGGAACTTGCCCAACCCCCTGCCCCCCGTCGCCGACCCATCGTCGCCGCCCCACCACCACCACCCAGCGCCATCGCCAACCACCACCTTCGACGCCTGCTCCAGCGCCATCGACCACCACCACCGCCGTCGCCGTCGCTTGGGAGAAAGTTAGTTTTATTGTTATTCTTTTTTAATTATTATGAGTTAATTGTTAATATTTTTTGATGTTTGTTTATTGTTATTATTTCTTAATTATTATGAATTAATTGTTACTATTTTTTTGATGTTTGTTAATTGTTATTATTTTATTAATTATTATGAATTAGTTGTTAATTGAATAAACCTACAATATATCCATTTGATAGAATATACGTCAGTTTAGCAAATATAAAAAAAATTAAATAAAAATCTTTTTTTTAAATAAAAAAACTATTTTTTTAATAAAAATCTGTTTTCTTTTTTTTTAATAAAAATTTATGTTTTTTTAAATCAAATTTTGGATTTAAGTAATTTAAATATAAATTGAAGTTAAGTTATCATTCTGTTTTTATTTTAATTTGAAAATAAATTTATAGTTTTTAGAATAATTCTAAATCAAATAAAAAAAGATTTAAAATTCTGTTTTTATTTTCTAGTTAAATAATTAGGTTCCAAATAAATTTTAATTTTGAAATAAAGTTTGATTTCAAATTAGGGGTCTAATCGTAAATAATTTCAAAATTAGGGTTAAATTGGTGAATTTTTAGGAAAATACGTACACAAAGTATATAATTAGATAGTTATGGATTAATTTAGTAAATAATTAGAAAAATAGGGTTTCATTGTATTAACTTAGATTTTTAGGGTCTGCTTTTAAATTTAGATAAACTTTAGGAGCAGATTATATTGTGATATATGTATGCATCCATTATATTGTATATATATTGTTCATGCATGGGAAGCCGTGGTGATCGGCCGGGATTTAAAAAAAGTTATATATTTTACATGTGTGGGAGGCCGTGGTGATCGGCCGGGGTTTTATTTTGTTTATATATATTATTGTCATTGGTGTTGTTGGTTGTATACCTTCGGATGTTGCGTGGGTTACGGCGCCGGCAGGGAGGTGTTGTCACTCCAATAGCGGGTTTTCAAAAAAATTTTAAAAAACGTGATAGGATGTCATGTGGTTTTATTTAAATTTTTAAAATATTTTTTAAAAATGTGACGGTGGTATATGCTTATTTGGAACCTTGGCGAAGTGACGCGATTCATATTGTTGTAGAGAATCAATTATATATAAATCACTCGTTTGAGAATTAATATCAAATAGAAATTCTTGAAACTAAGTTTCGAATTATTCCAATATTCCTTAGACCCATTTGAGATTTAGTATCAAATATAGAGTTTGATACTAAATTTCGAATTGTCCCATTTTTGGACAATTTGAGAATGTGACTTGTAGTATGGTTATCTTATGTGTATATTTTTTTTTTTAGTTTTGAAATTTCGGTTTCTGCATCTCTCTAATTGTTCTCGGGTGTACTGAAATATACGTGTACTATGAGAACTAAGGGGAGATGTTGCCGAAATTTTGAACCTAAGAAAAATGCATATTTTAAGATAATACATACTACTAAATGTCACGTTCTTGAATAGGATAGAAGCCTTACCAATTATAACTCGAATTACTCATTCTTCTCGTAATGCTGCCAAATATTTGCCACCTTCTTTTCCGGCCATTGATTCTCGATCACGAATAACACTCAAAAATCTTAGGATGGCTGCTGATCGTAGTTGGATGTACAATTTGCACTCATGCATGATTCTTCAGAGAGGGACGGTGTAGATAGTTTCGTGGACGGTGATAATCTGAACAATCATACATACATACATACATACATACATACATATATATATATATATATATATATATATATATATATATATATATATATATATATATATATAATTTTATTTATTAATAAAATTGTGTTGTATGTTAGATGCCTGGCAGGGGTCCTCATAATCGTTGGATTTCTCTCGGCTCATCGTCCTCAGGACCCCATGAGGATGATACCACCGACTTAGACTTCGATGATACTGTTCCACCTACCCCGTCTGATGAGGCGGGGAGCACGCCCGGTACAGAGGTCAGGACTACAGGGATCGAGGTATTCATGCTCTGAAATAGGTAAGTAACATTTTAATCAATTTTGTTATGTGTTCAATATATAATTTAATTATTTGACATATATTGAAATAAATTTATTAATTTTTAGGTTACGAATTCGTCGAAGGACTTGCCGACCTATTTGAGGACTATACACGAGTCTCGTATCCACCCAGCAGGGTGGAAATTCGAGCACATCCCAGACAACCATCGTCAGACGTGGTGGCCTCGTTTTAGGGTAATTTTGTTTATTTATTTATTTTGTGTTAAGTAAATTGATTAATTATTTTGTCTAATTGTATTTCTTTTGTAGGGATTGGTATGGTGGGACATAGGTATATACGATGAGAATGCCATCAAGACGGGCATTCTATATAGCGATGCGGAATTCTTATAAGAGTCGTATATACGAGTGGAAGAAGGCGTATTGACAGGCTGGGACGATACCTTCCTGCGTAGGGGAGACGACCTGGAATAGATGGCTGGTGGAGTTTTAGAGGCCTGAGGAGGTAGAGAAGTCTGAGAAGGCCAGGCGCAACAGATTGAGTGAGCCCGGAGGCCCTTCGACTGGTATAGTGAAGCACCGAGGCGGGTCTATGCCGGCAAATCGACAAGCCCCGAAATTGTAAGTCGATAATTATTTTATATTTTAAGTAATTAATTATATTATTGAACATGTATAATTTTATATTTTAATTAATTAATTATATTAAATATTATAAATGTATCTTTATATACAGGCTGCTCCAGACGGGTATGCAGCCCAGTAACTACGACCTTCTTCTAAAGTATCATCGAAATCCCGACGGCACATTTACGGATCTCAAAGCCTAGAGGATAGCTGTAAGTTTATATATTATATATATATGAGTTATTTAGTATAAAATATGTTAAAAGTTGTTTAGTAATAATAGTTGAAGATTTTTATATCAGGAGGACTATGAGAGGGCTTTGGAGCAGAGGCGTGCTGCATCGTCTGATGATAGCAGCACTCAGGTAGACCCAAACGAGGTCTATCTACAGGTTGTCGAGAATAAAAAGGGTCGAAGTTATGACCTTGGATGCTTTAGGAAGGCTCAGAAGGGCAGTACTTCTTCCACCTCCACCGCCGATGTTCGTCAGCTTCAAACGCAGCTCCAGTCCCAGCAAACATAGCTTGAGCTAGCTAACCAGGAAATTCAGTGGATCCGCCAGGAGCAGGCGCTGGAGATTCAGCGGATCCGTGAGGCGTGGAGCAAATTGAAGTTGTTGTTGCCCTGGCCATGTCTCGTCAGCCTCCCCTGATCCGACATTCGATGGTGGTGATAATTAGATGGATGGATAATTCGGGATTTTTTTATACTTTGAAATATTTGGATAACTTGTTTTGATTTCGGAATATTGGATAATTTGTTTTGATTTTTAATTAGTGGATAATTTATTTTAGATTATCTAAAATCTTTTTTTTTTTTTTAGTTATTAATTAATATATCAGAAAATCTTATAATATTTTTATTTCCTTACTGACGGCCTACTGACGAGTAAATCGTCAGTATATTCCAGGACTTTCTAACGGCCAATACCCGTAAGCAATACTGACGAGCACATACCCGCCAGGACTACTGACGGCCAAACCCGTCAGGATGGCATCAGATATTCCTGACTGCCAAAACCGTCAGGAGTACTGACGGCCATTTCCTAACGTCTTGGGGCCGTCAAGAAAGCCATACGAATACTAACTGGAACATTTTCCCGTCAGGATACTATAATCCTAACAACGAGAATGCTGACGGCCAATATCCGTCAGGAGGCCTTCAGTATTCCATATACTGATGGCTTTCTGACGGATTTGGCCTTCAGCATAGCCGGGATCTTTTGTAGTGCTTTTAGGGGTAAAATTGTCCATATAGAGTAAAATGTAAAAATCGCATAGTTTATATGACAAAGTGTAATAAAAAATACAATGTATGGTAAAGTGTAAAAATTGAATAGTTCAGGGGGTTAGTGTATTTTTTCCAAAAAGATATATACAAAATAATACAAATAAATATCATTAGTAAGAAAATAAAATAAAATCTTTAAAGTCCTTATATTATGGGAAAATTCTCATATATTATCAAAACTTGAATCTCATTTACCGTATAATCCACCGACTCTTTTTATTCTCATATAAGCTAAATACTTCCCGTTTAATCAAAAATTAATTTTAAACTCTCAAAATTACCCCTGTACCTTAAAACCCTAATTAATATATATAAGTACACACACTCTCTCTCTCTCTCTCATCTCTACGTACATATTCATTTTCCCATCCCCAAAACCCCAACATCAACAAATTGTCGTTGTTACTCATCCTCTTGTCACCGTCAATGCTGGGTGAACAACAATAAGGATGGAGGCGCCTCCTCTTTCGACCCTCCCTCTCTTAGATGTGATAAGTTTGTTGATCCATCTCTACCTTTTCATGATGTAGTCTCTATCAACACCCATAACAAGAGAAACCAATACGTGGTGGTGAGCACACGAAGTGCACAACAAGTCCGAAGGGCATGGGTCTCGGAATTTTCCCACAACAGTTGAGGTTTCCGAATGAAAATGGAGGCGATGTAATTTTCCTTTGGTGTTTTGGTTTGTTCAATCATGGGTACTGGATGGATTTTTGGTTGAGTGCAACGTGATTTGTTCAAACTAGAGCCGAACATGGAGTTTTTCGGCGACCATGGCGAGTTCTGGTTGGGTTTTGTTCCAAATTTAAAAAAAAAAAAAGAAAGAAAAAAAGAGTAGGATGAATTGTATACATGAGGTCTAGTATGGATAAAATGATAATATGCAGTTTTTTAGATTTTTCGGTGTAATATATAATTTTTCAAAATCTTTGCAAAGTAATATGTGGTTTCTTAGGCTTTCAGGTGATTTTCTGAATTTTGATGAACTTCTCAGTTATTATGAACTCCAAACTTTAGTATCAAATTATGAAATTCTTGAATGGGAATTATAAAAGGTAGTATGTAATTTCCTAGATTTTGCAGTGTAGTATGTAATTTCTCAAAAATTATGCGAAGTAGTATGTAGTTTCTCAAAAATTATGTGGAATAGTATGTAAACATGGTTTATTATTTTATCCAATAAACACGTTGATAGATTATCAAACATGGTTTGTTATGGAGTAGCTCAAACTACATTATGACATATAATTTATTGAATTTTATTAAACTGCTATTCTCATTGAGTTTTATTGCATTACCACTTTCTTGTTCATATTGTATTTGTAGTAATGGTTTGCTAATTTCGTGCGAGTAGTTGCAGTTGTTCATATATTATCGTTTGTTGTTGGAAAAAGAACTGCAAGGTAGTTCATAATTCGAGCAGAGTACATAGTGTATTCAATAATTAGTGCGGAGTAGTATCAAATTCAATAAAGTTATTAGTTATTAGTCATTTAATAGTATTTCAAATACCTCTCATGTAGATGAGCATTGTCATTGTTCATTAGTGATTAAATTCATAATTTCCTATTACATGACTAAACAAAGGTATTTCATAATTTACTATTTGAAGTTGTTCATAAATTATCATTGCAGTTGGAAAAAGGATTGCAGTGTAGTTCGTAATTTCAGCAGGGTAGTTTGGTATTTTCCTTTGAGTAGTTGCAGTTTTTCATAAATTATCGTTGTTGCTATTGGAAAAATAATTGCAGTGTACTTCGTAATTCGAGCAGAGTAGTTTGGTATTTTTCTATGAGTAGTTGCAATTTTTTCATAAATTATCGTTACTGTGGTTGGAAAAAGAAGTGCAGTGTAGTTCGTAATTCGAGCAGAGTAGTTTGCTATTTTTCATAAATTATCGTTGTTGTGGTTGGAAAAAGAAGTGCAGTGTAGTTCGTAATTCAAGCAGAGTAGTTTGCTATGTTTCATAAATTATCATTGTTGTGTTTGGAAAAAGAAGTGGCAGTGTAGTTCGTAATTCGAGCAGAGTAGTTTGCTATTTTTCATAAATTATCGTTGTTGTGGTTGGAAAAAGAAGTGCAGTGTAGTTCATAATTCGAGCATAGTAGTTTGCTATTTTTCATAAATTATCGTTGTTGTAGTTGGAAAAAAAAGTGCAGTGTAGTTCGTAATTCGAGCTGAGTAGTTGCAATTTTTCATAAATTATTGTTGTTGCTGTTGGAAAAAGGCTTGCAGTGTAGTTGGTAATTCGAGCAGAGTAGTTTGCTATTTTCCTATGAGTAGTTGAAGTTTTTCATAAATATATCGTTGTTGTTGTCGTAAAAAAGAAGTGAAGTGTAGTTCGGAATTCCAGCAGAGTAGTTCGTAATTCTCAATCTGAACAAAGTAGTTTATAATTTTAACAGAGTAGTTCGTAATTACTCATGTAATGGAATTTCATATAATTTTGTCATGTAGCTGATAATAGTAGTTGTTACAGTAGTTACTAAATTCAGTTATGACTATCACATGACTACACCAAAGTAGTTTACAAATCCCAAAACAATGATATATATATATATATATATATATATATATATATATATAGAGAATTACATGGTATTTTGCAATCATAACAAAGTAGTTCAGAATTTTACATAGTGTTCAAGTAGTTCTCAACTAAGACAATAGTCATAATGAAACAATATAATGCAGAAAATACCGGAGCTTCTGAACGACAAGATAAAAAATCGTAACATGAATCAGAATGCAACATAATATATTATTTTAAAATGTCGCCAACAAAAAACTGTACATCAAGTGTGTTCATAATCAAAAAATTTCATCGGAATACCATCATTTTAAGTGCATAAAATAATATCAAGTTACCAGTCTCTCTCATCGAGGAAAAAAAACACTAAACCTCAGATTGGGCGACATATCGTAGTTCTGAATTTTATTACAAACTAAAGCTAACTATTGATTCAATGACTTCAACCTTGAACCTATTAATGACATCACTGTCAAAGTCTACGGGAAAGTCTTGTTTCAACACTACATGCTTTCTTCTTCTTACTCTTTCTTCTTCTTGCTTTTGATTGGAGTGGACATCTCCTCAGGTACCCTGAGTAAAAAACCCAACATTCAGTTTCAATTATATTTTAAAAGGTAAAGAATTTGGAAAAATGTTACCACTGCACATGCCAATATTAACCTGCTCATATAATTTCTAAAACAAACAAATTCTACCATTTAATGTTCAAAGGCTAATAAGAGAATTGTTGTTTGAATTTAAAATAGTTAATTTTTTGTGAAGAAGTTCTAAATTGAATGGACTAGTTTTGAATTTCTCAATAGTAGTTTTGAATTTTTCAAGAGTAGTTTTGAAGTTCATTGGAGTAATTTTGAATTTTTGAAAAATAGTTTTGGATTTTTGAAAAATAATTTTGAATTTTTCACGAGTAGTTTTGAAAATCTCCAACTTGTATCAATCTTTGTCGATGATAAAATGGTGTTTCTGATCGTAATGAAACCAACCAGTTGAGACTCTACGCAACAAGGACATAATAAGATTGAGATTGGGCTCAATCGTTTGTTGTTGAATCTTTACAATTCACATTATTCATTTTTGTAGGGTGTTTTATAATCCGAGTCGATTACACACTACTCACACAAAATATCAAAGTACTCACACACATTACTTTCCAACTTCACATAATTCTTACCAGAAAATTTCAAATGCATAAATCACACCAGAGTTTGTAATGACTATTAGACTTCACAAGTTTCATAAAACTTCAAAAGACTCCCACAAATTCAAAACTACTATATTCGCTTTTAGTCTGCCTACCACAAAGTACCAAACTACTCACACAAAACACTTACATAATCCTCCCATATTTTTCTCAGTTTACTTAAGAAACAAATTATAAAATGCACAGATTCCAATCTAGATCATCACAAATTAGTAAAATTTAATGAGGAAAAAAACAAACAAATTGTAGAAGCAAAACGGGATCATTCCCATATAAAATTTCAGACTACAAAAAGGAAAAATCCACAACTACTTCACCCAATAAACACAACAAATACAAATTGTTCAAGTAATTTTTGGTCCGACAAGTAATTTGATATTTCCATACTACTCACAGAATTTGGGTAGAAGCAATACTTACTGGATTCTTAAATTTTCTCCGACAGTCTTGCCATCTTGAATTAAGAAGTTTGGAATTGGGTGAAGTATAGCAGTAGCCGCAGAAGAATTGGGTAAACCTATACCCTACGACATGGAATTATAAAGGATGGAACCAAGGATTTCTTGAGAGATCTCCGCGATTGCAATTGTCTACAGGTTTAGAAAACCCTCGCACATGATATATATATATATATATATATATATATATATAGGATTAGGTTAAATGAGAACCATGTCATTATATGTGAACCTAGGGTCAATTATAGGCCTTAGATCTAATTAAATGGATGGATCAGATTTTTTGTGTATTTCCTTATTTGATTAAAAGCAATAGGATTGTCTAATAAAAGCACTACTGGTATATATAACTGAAAGTATTATTAAAGCACTGTGATTGTATAATAAAAGCACTGCTGGTATATAATAAAAGCACTAGTTCGCAGGTTCGCATATAATGACATGGTTCTATTTGAACCCACCCCTATATATATATATATATATACCACAGTGCGAGAAGGCTTGAGAGTGTGACACGTTTTGAATTTTTCAAAGTATGTAAATATAATTATTAATAAAATTAATCTAAATATAAAAATATAAAATGAGTAAATAATAATTAATTAATATAAACTAGAGATGGGTTTAAAACGTGACATCTTTTGAATTTTTATAAGTATGTAAATATAATTATTAACAAATTTAAACTAAACATTAAAATATATAATATTAATTAATAATTATAATAATTAATAAATTGAACAAGACACGGGTTAAGAACACATCCTTTCAGTTTTTTACTTTAAATTTAAAATTTTGTAATTTCCACAATTATTTTTTATATTTAGTTTTTTATAAATCCCGGGTAATACACGGGTGTTAAACTAGTATATATATATATATATATATATATATATATATATATATATATATATATATATATA
>BMAC01000249.1:397469-410646 GCA_014905375.1 Phtheirospermum japonicum | reverse complement strand
CATCACATTCTACTTTCAGATATCTTCTCCAATTTTAGGACCCAATGTCGGCATGAAGAGCATCTGCAAAGTAGTTAAGTTTGGTAGATCACAATTTAGTCAAACCTTAAAAATCAACTAAAGGCCACAACAGACGAAAATCAGCAATATAATCTAATGAACAAGCCATTAGTAGATAGTATATACATTTGATATAGTTGCTCCAACATAGGCAATGAGAAGCACATCTGCAAACTGATCTTTCTTGAAGTGGAAACGTGCCTTTAAGAAATACTGCAGAATATATATAAAATGAATCATCACCATAACGAGCAAATTCTTGATGCACGTGACATATACTTGTTTGCTAGACAATCACAAACCACAAACCAGTAAGCAAGCTTCGAGTCCAGCCTCTGCAAGGCTATTGAAGAAAGCGACAAATGCTGCTAATGAAAATGTTGTGCTGCGAAAAAGATGATTACAAATGTATGTTCCAACAGCAGTTAGTTAGTTTCTGATAAAATAGCTCATTAATACAAACTACAAAATAATAATAATAATAATAATAATAACAATAACAATAAATAATAATAATAATAATAATAATAATAATAAAGTTCCGAAACATGTTGCTACATTTATTTGCTCCTTAAAGCTTCACAATCTGATCCAACGATTACTGAAAAATATTAGCAACTAAAGAAATACTAACAATAAATTGACAGTAATCAATCAAGTATGACAAAAACGGCCTACCTACTCTTTAGCATGCGAAATATATCCCGAGGAGATGGAGTTTTCCCAATGAACTCTTTCTTCTTTGGTGCTTTACAACTGTTGTCCACGTCATCATTTTCTGTCGAGTTCAAGATGGGCTGCTCCAAGGCATCATCAGTTTCACGAGTCGTCTCCTTTAGAAAAACAACCATGTAGATTGCAGCAAGAGTAGATATAGCTGCTGATATCTGAATCAATTTTATAATTAAAAAAACCATCTTATAAAGGATCAGACTAGTTTGGTTGAGTTTGCTTAAGATGAAAAGACAATATCTGTAAGTAGAATGTGATGATATGTTAGTCTATATGTGATGATATCTAAAAGTAGAATGTGATGATATGTCAGTCTGTATGTGATGATATCCGAAAGTAGAATGTGATGATATCTGAATGTTGAATGTGATAATATTTGAATGTAGAATGTGATGATATATGTAAGTAAAATGTAATGATATGTTAGTCTGTATGTGATGATATCTGAAGGTAGAATGTGATGATATCTGTAAGTAGAATGTAATGATATGTTAGTCTGTATGTGATGATATCTGAAAGTAGAATGTGATGATATCTGAAAGTGGAATGTGATGCTATCTGAGTGTAGAATGTGATGATATCTGTGTGATTAATATTTGTATTAATCACATATTTTTGGTTTGTTTTATTTCTTTTATCTTATGTAGTAAAATTTGTCCGACTCAATTTGCTTACCTTAAAAAATTAAAAAAAAAAGTGGTGTTGGTGTGAAAATTCTTGTGATTTGGACAAATTATGTTACATTAGCATRTTTTTTAATTGTGTATTTTTTTTTCAGGATGGTATTGCTACAGTTGCTGGAGAAAGGTTATGTCGTGCATTCGAATGTTGGTCCAACATCGAGTTTGAATCTCACAGTTGTTAGTTCGAATACAAGTTCAAAACTTCAACCATTAATACATTCTTTTGAGTTGTAATTCTTTTAGTTTAAAGTCATTTTATAGTTAATATTTTTTCGATAAATGAAAGAAYAGAGAGATAGGTTATTTTTATTTGTCAGAYTGTATTCTTTTATTATTTTTTTGGACTGGTGTTTTTTATCCGATCTTTTTTTATTGTAATCATAACGACTTTTTTTTATGAAAATGTTATATATTTGTTTGTTAGTTGTGGTTGATTTTTGAACCTGTCATATTTTTGTTAGAATTTATTTTAAAAAATAAAATGGGCTGGTGATTGAAAATGTGATGATATTTAAATAGTGTATTTGATTATGTGTGGCTAGTATACGTGATGATATGTGGATGTTATTTGTGACGACGTGTGGATTGCGTATATGATGATATKTAGTTGTTGTATGTGATAAGTTTTCTATTTTAGGGTTTTAGGTTTTTAGGATTTGATTTTTTGTGATCATATGTACATCACATATGATGATATAGGTTTACTTTGATGTGATTTTTTTCCTCTTCTCTTTATCATATTCGTTCATTAACTCAAACATATTAGTGGAAAACACAAATAAATTATATTCAAACTAAAYTTCAACAACAACAAAATATTCCTTGCCACCTCTCCCATGAAATAAATACACATAGAAATTGAACAATTTGGAGTCAAAATCGAGTCAAATACAAATAACATGAATAATAAAGAATATAGATTAAGGGTAATTAAGTCATAATATAAGATATTCATATATCATAACACAAATCATGAATATATCATCACACATAACATGAAAAATACACCGTTCCTATGAAAAAAAAAAGAATAAGATATCATGTACCATCACACAAATCATGCACATATCATCAAATAGAACATGCACATATCATCACACAAAACATGCACATATCATCACAAACTACATATATATATATACCAGTCCCAGGGAAAACGAATAAGATATTCACATATCATCACACAGGTCATGCACATATCATCACAAAGAACATGCACATATCATCACATAGAACATTCACATATCATCACAAACTATATATATATCAGTCCCAGGAAAAACGAATAAGATATTCACATATCATCACACAGGTCATGCACATATCATCACAAAGAACATGCACATATCATCACACAGAACATTCACATATCATCACAAACTATATATATATCAGTCCCAGGAAAAACGAATAAGATATTCACATATCATCACACACATCATGCACATATCATCACACAAAACATGCACATATCATCAAACTACACATTTATTCAGCAGTAATCCCAAAAAGAAAATTCTCATTCAGGCATTTTTACAAACAGGTGATATGCAGTAATGTAATTTTGTACCAAAATATATTAAAGCTTCATGAACGGACATTTCAATGACAACAACAACTCAAACCACTTTAGATGCGAAAAATTTGAACAAATCCAAAAAAAAATRAAAARAATTCAAAATCGACGTTAAGCTCAAATTTACGRAAAACATTGAATTCGAATCTGCAGAAAATCGCAGCAGAAAAYGAATTCGCYGAAGAAAATYGCGCAKAAAATCRCCGGAGAAGATGAAAATTRTTGCAGCGTCCGGTGAAAGATGATATTTGCTTGAAGAAAATTGTTTMATCTTCTGGAGAAAATTAAAAATTTACTGGAGAAGATGAAAATTGCAGGTTGATGAAAATTGCAGCTACTGGGGAGGATGGAGTGGCCGCTTGGAGGTGAAAAGAAAGATTTTGGGAGAATGAAATTGCAGGCGAGAATTTGGAGAAATTTTTTTACTTTTGCTGAAAAGAAAGGCGCGTGCACGGAGAAAGACGCGTCCAATTTTTTGCCCACGTGTAATAAAATTGGGGACCCGGTGCACCTTATTAGATGGTCCCGGGTCCATAGTATACGGACTCAATGTCTACTCTAAAGAAAGAAATATAATAATATATTGTAACTATATATATTAATATAAAGGAAACAAGATATAATCTTTGAATCCTAAATAATAAATACTACAATACACGATTTTATGCTTAGAGAAAGAGAATTACAACCTAATCTAAAACTAAATAATATACATGATAATTACCAAAGAAGATATATATCAAATATTTTTTAAACAATTAAATTTTGAAAAGAAAGTTAAAATATTAATTAAGATAAAATAAATTATTAATTATTAAATCACGTATTTATGAAATACGTGACTCAGCATTAATGACTATCGATCCTTTAATTATAGACATGCAACCAAAGCATTTTAAGGATCATGTAGTATGGATGGGATTCGGTTATGTAATGTAATTTTCATTAGTACGTACATACATTCAGAATTACTATTGAAACTCTTATTCAGTCGATAATTTTCATTTGGCTTTGTGCACTTATTTATCTTAGAAATTATCTTTAAGATTTGCTCCTAAAATAAACATTGGTTCATTCATTAAATTTTGTAACCATATAAAGAATTTGAGAATAGAATACATTGTAATATATTACTCATTTTTTGAGGACTTATCTTTACGATTCATGTATTCTTTCTTAATTGTGTCTACACCAAGTGGTATGGGATGGTTTCAAATGTGTGGAAGTTATTTTTTATGCAAGAATAACTAAAAATACAGCAAACCATGGGTCCTCTTGTTGCTCTACTTATTTATATGGAAACACCATCTATTAGATTAGAGAAAATCCAGTGGAGACAGTAAAAAACTTGATCAAGAATAAATAATGGTTGCAAGTATGTTGATCCGTTTATTGTTTCCATTTATATTTGTTATCAAAAAAAAATGTATATTAAGGATTCATAATTATGCCATGACATTCATCAACGGGACAAAAAATAAATAGGAAAGCGGAGTAAAATAATTGAATTAGAAATCTCAATCCCGTGTTATTTTACTAGTGCAAAAAGCACCTTTTATATCCATTCTATATTAATTCAGGGTTTGATCTAGTTTCAACCGATATAGAAATCAAATTTTTATATCAAATAACCGAAGCACAAAAGTGACTTTCTACACCAATGTAGAAAAGTGGTTTTCTACATTAGTTTATTCTGGAACTGTCAATTAAGGCAATGTAAAACGAGTTCTGTACACTAGTACATTGCTTAACTAGTTGGGTATTCATGTTTGCTCTCTCGTCAGCTTTTTCAAACATTTAGGCTGGTGTAATTCACTTATGTCTGGCTCTTGCATTGAATTGTTAAATCAGTATCGAATTCCTGCATGGAAATTGCACACGCGGCGTAGTATATCTATGCGTGTCTGAATGCAAATGGTTCGGTTCGTTTAGATCCTTTTTAAGTCCTAATGATTGTAATAGTTATTATTCTGAAAAATTGAGGACCTACATGCTTTTCTAACATGATTTCTTGTTTTATGAAACATCATATGGAGATAATTACATGAAATGTCCAGATGGCACAAAACACTCTAAAGGGGCAGCGTATATGTATGATTATATTGTTAATGGTGGTTGGTCCGTGTCGAAATTATGATGATGATGTTTTGTTTTTCTTCCTCTTTTTCCTAAATGGACAATGCAGGAACAATTGGATACTCTAGGACCACACAAATTGTGAAACTTAATTAGTTCAATTTTTGGGCAAAAGTAATTCGATTATGATAAGAGGATGATGTAAAATAGAGTCGGCAAATTGTTGAGTCGTGGGCCGAGCAAACACCGAAATATCTATATATGTATTTATTTATATATAAAAATCAAATTATATCTCTCCTATATAATGGCAGAATTCACAAAAGATTTTGGTGTTTCGGTGTCATTCGAACTTAACATATAACTAATTTAATATTTTTCTTTTATTTTATATTGGTTAATTCAATATCTTACTTTTATTCTACTAATATAAAAGTATAAATAAGTCATATTTAATTAGAAAAAAATGTATATAAGTTGAACTAATTAATATTTATTATAAAAGTTGAAATAATTTCATTTTTAGAATTTCAAATATTCTATTTTAAAAAAAAATAAGAATTATATAAACTTATCACAAAAGAGAAATAAATATAAAAACACAAACTTAAATTTCCTTATCTAATCATAATATAATTCATTGAAAATAACATTAAATATTTATATGAAAGATTATTGTTACGCCGAAAAAACAACCAAAGAGAAACAAAAAACAAATAAAATGAATAATAATAAATTATTACACCTAAGAAAGTAGATATTAAATATATTCTAAGTCTCGTTATCTAGTCTCAATATAATGTATTGATAAACATATTATATATCTACATGGACAAATTAATGTCTGACGCAGAAAAAGAAAAAAAGGAAATAAGAAATCATAATAAAACAATATTATATATACTACATTGTAGTTATACGATATTTTTTAATAGAATTATCAGTACTTTATATATTTTAATTTTTTATATCACATATTTACATGCGACACGCGGGTGTTATATGTTTTATATTTTTACAAACTCAGTTTTTTTACGGGTTTTCTTTCAAGTTTAGGGTATTTTGATATACCTTACAACTAATTTCGCGACTCCCGGGTAAAAATACTTGAAAATTATTTATTGTGAAAACCAATTTTAGTGTAATTAAAATAAATAATGTTTCGATTTATGTGTACCATTTTCAATATTATTCTTTTAATATTTTTAATGAATGTTATTTTTTTTCAAAGCTCGCATAATATGCGGGTGTTAAACTAGTAAATAGTTACAGTAAACAATTCCCACCAAAATGTTTTTACTGCTTTTAATAGATTGAGGATTCCACTGTTCTATTATTTGAGTTACTTTGTTTGGATTTGCGACTATTGCTGATTTTACTGTGATTTTTTCCCATGATTTTTCAAATTTTGGTCGGGAAGTACTGTTAGAAATACATTTTGACAATGGGTGGTGTATGAGTAAGATATTATAATACTCATTATTGTATCTATGTTTTAATTCGTTTTGTCTTTAGTCCGTGTGGATAGAAAATTTTCTGCCCATTCTTATACCTTGTGTATACTTTAGTACTCATATATATATATATATATATATGTGTGTGTGTGTGTGTGTGTGTGTGTGTGTGTGTGTGTTTGTTACCCGCACATTAACAAAAGAAAAAATTGAATAAAAGATATATATTATATTAAAACCATAATTCAATAAAAGATAAACCAATGATCATTCATAAAAGTACGATGTTATATAAAAACCCACAAATATGACAATATTTAAATCCTTTGGAGAAGATAAAGCATTAAATATAATTCAACACTACACCAAATCTTAAAACTTCAAGCATGAACCTGCGAATCTCGTATCTGTTAAGTTTTACTTGCCAAGTAAGAAATTGATAATACAAATTGAAAAGATTCAAATTTTGTTTAAAACAGACAACATTTTAATATGCCTCATATATTATTTTTTAAAAACAGACCACGTTTCAATATGCCTCATAGATTAATCATTCAGTGATAACATAATCAATTCTTTCCATGTAGATCAAACAGCATGAAGAAAAAAATATCAAACAATAGCAATTGATTAAACATTAAATATGCAAGTAAGTTACATATAATTATTGCCTATCAGTATAAAAATCCACATCTGTACAATTTTGAAATAAAGCAAACCCTTCATATTATTCTACATGCAGCAACCTGAAGATTTACTTATTCTTTTTTTAAACTTAAAAATAGATAACTTAAAAAAAATGATAATTGACAGTAGCAATTCTTATAACAAAATTGAGTAATATTTAAATAAAATTTGCATGCGTCATTTGATTTATTTAATTTGTATATCAATCAGGATTTTCATATATAAGTATGCATGTTCATTAAATTAGAAGATAATTGATGCTTTTACCTGTTTAAGATGGAAATCGATTTGGATAGTTATCTATCTTTGTTTGGCCCGTGGTTTAAAACTAAAATCTTCGACTGGATCCATAGTCAGCAACCCTTCTTCGGTAAATAGATCCTCGAATGAAATGAATTTCAAAATAAACAGAGAGATAAACATTAGAATACAAAAAAAAATTATTTTCTTAATGGATCTAACACAATAGAATGATTTTGAACCAGAGCGATATACTTTTTTAATAGATCTAACACAATAGAATGATTTTGAACCAGATTGACACATTTTTTTAATAGATCTAACACAATAGACTGATCTTGAACTAGATCGACACTTTTTTTTAATTGATCTAACACAATAGAATTATTTTGAATCAGATCTATACATTTATTGAATAGATCTAACACGATAGACTGATTTTAACCCAAATCGAGAATTAGTTTGAAGATTTCAATAACAACAGACTGATTTTGTTCAAGATCGATGAAAAGTGATTAGTAAATTATATTTATAATATTAAAAATGGTTTAAGTACCTATACCTAATCAGAATCTTTGCAAAATTTAAATCTGGCATAATTTGTTTACGGAGTTCATAGATCTAAAGGGTTTGTGGTAGGTTATGATTTTTTTTCAAGAAAATATCATTGTATCGGTAAGATTAATTTCAAACCAACGAGATGTAAAAGATAAATAATGGAGGCGTTAAGATGGTGGAATGACTTAAGGGAGATTGTGTTTGGATATGAGCGGCAGAGTGAAACAGAGAGTCAAGATGAGCAGCAGAGTGGAGTGGAGACCATTTTTTGAGATGAGCGAGAGGGATTTCTGGTGTAGGGTTAGGTTAGGGTTGAAATGAGGCTGGGGGGCCAAATTTTTAGGGTTAAGAGTATTTATACCTAGGGTTAATCGCACGGGTCTGATGATGGTCGTTAGATTGTTCATATTAAGTCCTGACCGTCTGATTGTTTGTAGTTGGTTTATGAACTTGGATTCGGGTTTAATATTGAGCTTATCTGAATTGGATTGGACTCAAAATATTGGGCTTTCGAGAATTCAATTTGGACTCAAATTAAATTATTGTTTGGGTTGGATTTAATCATTTAAATGGGTTTAATTATTAATTCAAGCCATAAAATATTTATAAATTAATTTTAATTATTTTAAATTTATAGGAATTTTAAAATTATATTATGATGTTTTTAAATAAATTTTAATGATTGAACTTTAAATTAAAATAATTATGCGTTAATGTATATATTTCAATTTTTAATTTCAAAGGTATGTATATGTGTATTATATATATATATAATTATATATATATATATATATATAATATATCAGTAATATATATATATTTCAATTTTTAATTTCAAATTCCATGCACGTATATTAATTTAATTTTTTTTTTAGTTTTGATTATCTATTATGATGTAAGATATTTTATCATATGTGTTTAATTAATTATTATATATATGGTATAGTATATATTTATTTATTTTTTTGACATCATTCTCTATTACTGTAGATTAATTTAATTTAATCTTCTAATTTTAATAATAATAAATATATTTTTGATTGTTTGTAATTTTAAAAATTTATTTCGATATTGTCAGATTATTTTCCTTCAACTATATTATTATTCAATGAAATTTGATTTTATTTTGTAGTTGTAATTGTTTAGATTTATGTAGGTAAGTAAATATTTATTAAATTACATATATATTTCTATATATGTAATTTATAAGATATTAATATGTTATTATTGAGTGAATTGTCAATATGATTTAGTTGTAATTTTGTAGATTTAAGTAAGTGATTAAATATTTAATAAATTGAGTATATACTTATATATAATTATTATTAAGATCTTTATTTATCAAATATATTATTATTGAATGAATTGTCAATATGATTTAGTTGTGATTTTGTAGATTTAAGTAGGTGATTAAATATTTGTTAAATTGAATATATACTTATATATAATTATTAATAAGATTTTTTTTATCAATTATATTAATATTAAATGAATTATCAATATGATTTAGTTGTAATTTTGTAGATTACCTTTCAAGTTTCAACGAAGGCAATTTCCGCTCATGATTTCATACGCGATGAATATAAATAAGAGTCAGGGTAAATCCCTAACGTCGTCCTTTATCTGAAGAATCCCATGTTCAGTCATGGTCAGTTATATGCCGCGTGTCACCAAGGGGTTGAAGATATTAGTTTGTGGTGATGACGATTCGGTATCGAAAATGACCAATAAAGTAGTTTACAAAGAAGTATTCAGTAACGTACAATCTCAACGTTCATGTATATAGTGTGGATTCAATCTATAATTTATGTAGTGTGGATTCTTTAGTTATTTCTTTCCATCTCTATCTCTCTATTTATTTATATCTTCAAATAGTAAATTATAATAAAAGTAATATTAATACAACTTGTATTTTTATATTTTAACTTTCTGACCTGTGCATCGCACGAGTGTAAAAAAAATTAGTATTATACTAAAACCATAATTCAATAAAGATAAACCAATGATCATTCATAAAAGTACGATGTTATATAAAAACCCACAAATATGACAATATTTTAAATCCTTTAGAGAATATAAAGTATTAAATATAATTCAACACCACACCACCAAATCTTAAAACTTCAAGCATGAACCTCCGAATCTCGAATCGGTTAAATTGTACTTGCCAAGTAAAAAAATGGATAATACAAATTGAAAAGATTCAAATTTTGTTTCACCTCATATTCAGATTTTGAGTATTGAATAAATTGCAAACATTTAACCTTCAAATAATTTACGTACGTGTGTGTGAGGCAAGTTACTTATACTCATACTCGTACCCATCAATTAATGTGGGCAATTATTCATACTTGTACCAATTAAATGAGTAAATTCCTTATCTATTATAAGTAATTCTTGTGGAACTCATTAGATTCATTACCCATTGTCATCTCTAATTACAAACATGAAAATTAATAATTAATTGTGTCCAATTATTGCAATGCTAGAATTGGTGAATTTCAATGCTTGGCTAGGTCATTAATTAAGACATTTGAATTACACTTATGTGGAAAAAGGAGAATGAAATTATTTATCTTATAAATTACTCCATTATCCATTGTATTAGCCGAATCTATAACGTACATTTATTTATATTGGAAGTTATGTTGTGAATAAGGAAGTCAACGAGGGCGAGCAGGTGTGGGGATCCCTATATTGATCCCGTACCCGCTTAAAATACCTAGGGTGGAAAATTGGGCTATCGTGCCGTGTTCGTGTCGCATTATCGTGTTTTTTTATTTTTTATCTTATTTGATCATAAATGTAACAATAAGTGTAAATCTAACTTAATTTAGAATGTCGTGCTTTTCGTGTCGTATTTCGTGTCATTTCGTGCCGTGTCGTGTCTTATCGTGTCTTTGTATCTGTAATCGTGTTTCTTATCGTGTCGTGCTATCGTGCCGTGTCAGCTATTACATGCCTGTGAGTATTGAACTCTTCCTCAAAATCGTACTTGTTTGCGTATATAGAAATAACAAATGTTTACATATTTTAATATGATATATATAAACATAGTTAATCATGATTAATTTAGAAATTAAATCTAAATCCTTCTATAAACATGAACAACTTATAAAATCACATTTCATTCATATCAAAATATAAATAAAATAAAAGGCATATACAGTAAAACCTATATAAAGTAATACTCTATAAATTAATAAACTCTCTAAAATAATAAAATCTCCCGCTCCCGATGTGGGCCTTTATAAAAAAATTATCATATTCGATAAGATAATAATTTTTGGAAAATCCCTTTATAAATATTAGGTCCCATTAAAATTCCAAATTAATCATTCATAAATATCTGGATATTTCGCCGATTTATGTCGCTTAATATCTTCACCCTTCTCAAAGTTGGATGAAGTATTCCGATGATCTCTTGAGAGTGTTTGATATTGTACCTTAATTTTTAAACGGTATTTTTCATCAATCCACTCTTGTAAATCTTTTTCAGTGCACGGGATGGTCTCGCTTATACTCACATAATGCTTTACGCATTTGATTATTCATGGATGATCTTGTGATGCCTTTTAGACGAGAAGAGACATGGTTGGGTGATATGAATTATTTTATTTCCATATTAAAATTTATATAATATATGTTTCATTCATCATGTATGAATATATTTAATTGGCTATAATATTTATTTAAAGTGTAACGAATTAAAATAAACATGTATATTTAAGTATTTTCAATGAATTGATACATGTGTCCATGAATATAATAGTTAATTGTATACAATGAATTGATACTATATATGAACATATTTAATTAGTTACAAAGAATTGGTTGATATATGAATATAATCAATGAAACACATATGAATTCATTTATTTTCAATACATATGAACTAAATTTGTTGAATTAAAACGTCTCTCCTTTAATTAATAAAATATGCCGACGCAAATGGAAACAAATATTAATTTATCAATATATTAATATCTCTCTAAATTAATAAAATTTCATGATCTCAAAATTATTAATTTATAGAGATTTTACGGTATATGTATTTATTTTAATTTAAAAAATGCATACGAGTGTAGAGCGGGTATGAATTACTGGTACTTATAAATACACAACGGGTGAAACATCATTCCAACCATGTACTCATCCTAATTTATACACGTAGTTTCATCCCCATCCCAATCATTATTTGAATCGGGTATTCCCTGTTCACGACGGGTGTATTGCCATCCGTAGTTGTCTATAAATATTGGGCAGAATCTATAATTAATACTCAATATTGTATGAATTTCATGGAGTGGTATTCTGCATGAGCAGAGATTTCACTTTTCCACATGATTTTTTCTCTCACTCTTAGATTTCTATGGAATTCAGTTTTTATTTATTTTAAAATTTAAATAATTAATGAAAAATTATTATTAAGAATATTAAAATCCATTTTTTTATCATACTCTAGTTTTGAAACAATTAGTACTTTGTTTTTCTTTTTCTTTTTTAATTCTTTTAAATAAATTATAATCAATTTAACAGAAAAAAAAATATTAGAAAGCAAGATGTAAAATTATTATAATTCAAATCAATAAAAAAAATATTTCTTTTCTCTGTCTCGCGTCATTTTACACACCCATCATATATCAAAATATGACATGAAATTCATACAAAATGAATAATTGTGTTATATTTTTATGCAGTGGTATTCTACATATATGTACTATTATATTAAAATTAATACACCTCATTTCTTTTGTTTTGTTTTGTTTTAGTTTTGTTTTGTTTTAGTTTTGATTGGTATCAAATTCTCGATGTTTGCTGTTTAGTGTATGAAGATTTTGATTTGTATATCAAAACAATTTTCATTTACAATGTCACGTTCATAAACTTACAAATAATAAAATGCAAACATACAAGTGCGCGGATATACGCACCCAATATATTATTAGTTGATCCCAATTAATAAGAATATTTCAAAAAAAATTAAAATATATTTATTTTTATTAAATCAACCCCATAAACACTCCATTTTACCCTCATATAATATAAAATATAATAATAAAAATAAAACAAAAGAAATAATAATAAAATAAAAGTAAAAACAAGAAAAA
>BMAC01000249.1:379242-390842 GCA_014905375.1 Phtheirospermum japonicum | reverse complement strand
CTTCTTGTTGTTTTATGTAACTTATATAATCCTTGTAGAAAGTGATTAGTTATGATCTTCAGTTATTGGAATGCATAATAAAGTGTCATGGTTATGACGTAAAACCTCTTTCAGGTCATTTGTATTTCTTTTAACAAAAAAATTTGAAATTTCCAAGAGGCTGAAAAGTTTAGTGAACATTGGTGGGAAGAAGGAAAAGAGGTGAAGATATAGGGTTGAACATTAAACAACATATTTTTTTCATAGATTCGTCAACCAGGTTATTAGAGTGGTTTGTTCGTTGAGTCGTAACATATTTAGGTCCTTTTGTAATCTTCTTGTCTTCAATATTTATACATAATCTGAACACTAATTTGGGTGTTTGTTTTATAGACTTTGTGTTCTACACTTATAACAACCCTTGTTTATACTGTGTAAAAATTGTCATGTTATTTAGGTTTGAGTTGTTGTGTGACTGTCGGGGATGAGTGAATAAACTGGCGGTTGGGTTCGATGGTTGTTGATGGGTGATGGCGATGGTGTTGATGGTTGTTGGCGATGTGTTGTTGATGGTGTCCCCGGTGCTTTGGGGAGAAATCGGCAGGGGCACGGTGGCGACCAAGTGCTTTTTGAATTGGGGCCCCGGTGCTTTTTGAAGTAATACCCCGGTGCTTTTGGGAGAAATTGGCAGGGGCACTGGGTGGCGACGGTGATGCGACTGTGGTTGTTGGCCGATTTTGGTTGAGTTTGGTTCGTCGGACGGCGGTGATGTTGAAAATAAAAAGCAGTGGTAATGTAGTAAAAAAAGCGCCGCAACAATATTAAGAAAGCACTCCAAAAAACTAGCACTGCCAACATAAAAAAAAAAAAGCACTGCTGAAGACTTGTGTAGTGCTATAAATAGTGATATACAATACTTTTAATATTCAGATTTTTAAATTTAATTATATTTATTTATTTTTACATTTTTAAATATGCAATATGTATTTTAAATCGTAGATCTTGAGAATGCGATTAATTTGATATATATATTTCATTAAAAATGAATAAAAATTAAAAAAATTATGGTTCGTTGAAGATTTGAGTTTTATTATAAATTTTTGAATTTGCAGTTATATATCCGTTGTACTTTTTAAAAAGCAATTTAGTGCTCTTCATAAACGTCGTTGTATGTCCAAAATACCATTTTTAATTATTTAATGGATTTTTTTAAATTATTAACATGTTGACATGTCATAATCTCAACCATTAAGATTATCCAATCTAATGGTCAAGATTAGTCCCTAAATTCGCATATAATGACATGGTTCCATTTGAACCCAACCCTATATATATATATATATATATATATATATATATATATGGAACATAAAATATGAACTAATTTATACCCTTCAATTTAGAATCATTCTTACCCCCGAATTATCTCTCTTTTTCTCTCACACACATTACTTCCAAAAACAATAATGCTTCAATCAATTTGCCATATCAAAACTCAAAAGAATAACAATTTGGAAATTAAAAAAAATATATATGAATATGAGTAAGGAGAAAATGTGAAAAAATGTGTAATCTTATTCTAAAAGGTATAACAAATAAAGGTAATAACGTCCAAGTATCAAACATAAACTTTAACCCTCATTATCTTTTGTACAATATAAAAGAAATATAAAGATTATGAAATCTTCATTATACATATCACATGTTATTAAAATTTGTTTAAATTATGTATTAGACCATCATTTTCGTTAACCTAGTCAACTCCAAACTCCAATTATATGCTTAAAATGTGCCGGCCCAGTGGAGCTTCTGCGATTTGGGCCGCGCTAAAGTAGATCTAAGTCTAGTTCAAATCTATGTAAATGATTGTTGTAGAAAATGATGTCGCTGTGGTGCCGGTAGTAAAAACTTAACCCCTGTATTAATGTAAAATACTACTAACTTAGTTTTTTTTCATATTTCATTTAATAAATAAAAAATTTTAGTGTTACGATTGTTTATTTGTCATTCGAACCTAATATCTACCTAATTTTATATTTTTTATAATTTAATTTTTCTTTTTATTATATGTTGCCTTATTTGATATTTTTCTTTTATTATTTTATTTAATTTAATATTTACTTTTTATTCTTCTAATATAAAAATATAATAAGTCATATATAATTGGTAAAAATATGAAATAATTTTAATTAAAAAAGTTAATTTTAAAATTAAATAAGTTGTATTTATAATAAAAGTTGAAATAATTCTTATTTCTGGAATTAAAGTATTCTATATTGGTAAATCACGAGTTATTTGCAATAGTTTAAGTATATGAGAAAAATATTATAAATAAAAATCAATTTAAATAAATTACATACATACATAATTAATAAATATTGATTAGACACTGGTACAATGCGTCACGGGTTTAGAGTACGTCATCTTTTGAATTTTCTAACTATGCTAATAATTATTAGTAAATTTAATCTAAATATTAAATATAAAATTACTGAATATAATAATCATTATTATTATTAAAATAGATATCAGACACGGTGTTTCACTCGAAAATACTGACTACCAAGAAACTACACCTCTACCTGAGAATTTCTAGACCTGCTATACACAAAAACACGTTAGAAAGGACCACCGGGTTTTTCCGGTGAAAACCTCTCGGATGCTTAAGTCAGTAAGCGTTTTTAATCGAAATAATCTACAGTAAGAAAAGTGAGCTGGGAAAATCGTACCTCCCTCAGCCTTGAAGCTGAGATATATATATAGTTTTCGCCCAGTGGGGACTTCTTTCGGGATCTCGGAAATAGAAAATCCGCGAATCTGGGGCCGTTATATGGGCTGACCTGACCTGGAAGCTTCCTTCCAGTACATAGGTCAGCTCTGTTCCCCTGGGGCCCTTCTCCGGAATCTCGGAAATAAAACCCGTGAATCTAGGACCGTTGCATGGCCTGACCTGACCTGGAAGCTTCTTACTAGAACACAGGTCAGTTCTGTCTAGTGGGGCCTTCTAGTCTTAATCTTGGTCCTTCTGCTAAGGCCAGGCCAGTTTCCATCAAGTCGTGACTCACAACCTGGTCCGGTTCAGGTCAGGCAATCCAGCTCACCCCAACCAGTCTTCGTCAAGGCTTCAGGGAAGCAATGCACCAATTCAGGTAGTACAAACTAGTCCCCCCCCCCCCCAATTGGTTGGGTAAGAGTTGGGCTGTTTCTTAGTCATGACGATTGAGAACCATGCGCCTCTTCGGATACCCCGCTTTGACACACATTAAATGCACAGATCCCACGAGATCCTTTTCGTATAAATCGCGCCTTTTCAGGGAAGGGCTGCAATGTTCCATATTCCACCTTGGCAATCATAATCCTCAACGCGTCCCTCGGGTACCGCACTCTGACACGCATTAAATGCACAAATCCCGCCAAATCCTTACTATTCCTAAAAACTCATTTTCAAAGCATATCCTTCTTCGTTTTCATTTTTTATTCATCTAATTTCAAACCTTTTTGTCTTCGCATTCTTTCAGAACACTTACGACTCCTCCTTTTCCTTCCAATCAAGGTTCAATTTCAAACCAGTTCCTCCATCCCTTTTGTGCTCTTACTTTCATTATTTCTGGCTAATTCTCCTCGCATTGCACTTCATCTCAACTTTTTTTTTTTTTAGTTACAATGATGCAGGCAAGGCTAGCAGCAAGGCAAAAGAAAGTTGCCGCAGATGGCCAAAAGAGTCCTCTGGGTGAAGCCGCGAGGACTCCCACCTCTTCCCCCACCGAGGCAGCCGCAGCTCCGGTGCAATCGGATGTCCAGCCCGAGGCGACGGGGAGTGAGCCCCTTGCTCGTCCGGCGTAAATTATGGGGCAAGAGGAAACCCCTAGGCAAGCACAGGGGTTACACTCGAGTAGGCGGCCTGCTTTATCACTGACCTGATCTCTCCCTCGGACCCTGAGGATGAACAACAGTTGTTCCAACGCAAGCGTGCGTGACTTGGAGCTCAATCTAGCCCCGGAGTAGGTCAGCAAGTGCCCCGCCATCCCAACCAGACTTTCTTCACCGGATCAGTCCTGAATTGCCCAGGGGACGTGGCGACCCAATTTGTGATGGGGTTAGATCCTCCTGCTGACCGTCGAGTCGTGGATAAACTATCTGACTATGAATTAATCGAGTCTTACTGCTAGGCAGAAGCTCGGGTAAGGACCTTATCTCTCCCCCCATCTCCTCTTCCACTTCCATTTCCAGTGGCCTTTACTTACCACTTTCTTGCATTAGGCTGCTGTGAGGAGGGCATCTCTATTAGCTCAGGCCAGGGGGTCCATGCTGAACGCTGACCTGGCGAAGAAATATGAGGCCCTTCAAGGGCGAGAGAAGAGACTGGTATCTAGGATAAGGGACGGTTTGGCGGAGGCTCACGATGTGAAGGTCAGGTTGGAAGCAGCGGAGAAGGAGTTGGAGGCAGTCAAGGCAGAGTTAGGTGTGGCCCGACCTGAGCTCCAAGAAGCCCGGGAATCGGAAGGGAAACATCGAGCCCTGGCCTTACTCCGTGAGCAAGAGCTTAAGGAAAAAATTCAGTGAGCCCGGGTTGAAAGGGGAGGTGGATGGGGAGAACCGGGGGTGAGCAGAGAGTAGACTTGAATTTCTCAGTTTCGAGGAAGGTCAGCGCCCAATCCAACTGAAAAGGGAAACCACCCAGAGATCTTTACTGGGATCCATTGAGCTATACGGCATCCTGGTTCCCGAGGCCGAGGTTTATTATCATTTTGGTCTGGATGCCCAGGCCAAGTGGTCAGCTGAGAACCCATCGATCCCCTTTGACCGCTCCATCCCTTTAAAGACTCCACCAGAACCAACCAGCTTTTCTCATGTTGCCGAGGATGACCGGCTTCACCAGCTAGGTAGCGCTGAGTTCGCTGATCACATCCGCCAAGCCTTCTGTTCATCTTCTTCAGCTTCCTCTCCCTCACCCCTGGTCAGTCGTTGACATTGGCCTTAACAACGACTGCAAACTCCCTGACCTTCGCCAACCTGCGTGAGCTACAAGGCAATACTCAGTTCGAGAAGGATTTTGAGGAGGTTTCTAGGGCTGCGGATCCAACCGGGGGAGAGCTGAACACATCGGACTATGGATTTTAGCTCGGTGTCTTGCCTTTTTGTCTTTTGTTTTTGTGGGCCTGTAACCGTTGGACTAGTTTTCTTATCTTTTCTGCTATTTTGTTTGTACATACTTAGGGTTTCCACGAATTTGGGAAACCCTAAAGTTCGCTATGCTTACTCGTCATCTGTAAAATCTTCTTTTTTTTCTTTCACATATTTATATATATTTTTTATTTTTTAGTATGGCTTCCTCCTTGCTTGAGAAAATTGATGTTCTGAAAAGAAAAAATCTTGCAATTTTCTCTGAAACTATCCAACTGTCTGACAAACTTTCTGAGCTTCGTTCAAAATTGTCTCAAGCATGTCGATTCTTAGAGAGAAAAAGGCTAAAGAAACGTCACCACAAGCGTGAATGGGCTGAACTCCGTCAGCTTAATAGGAAACTTCAAGAGGAGAAAGCCGACCTTCTGGAGTCGGTGTGTCGTCTAACTGTCGCCGCCGGCGAATCACATTCTGCGTCCACCTGAGCAGATTGGTATCACCAACGTCTCCATGAGACTGAACGCGAGCTATGGCAAGTTCACCAAGTGTTAGCATCCGACAGGAGGACCTCCTCCTCTTGCCCATGACGTTTATCCCTGCTCTGAATTTATATTTTGTTATCTGCTTTCTATCATTTAATCCATGTATTCCTCTTTTGTGATGTCAATCAAGCTTTCTGCAGAATAAGAATGATTTCTCTGTTCTTCTTGTATTTCCAGGCCAAGTTGTAATCTTTATGAATAATCGTAGTTGTTTTTCTATAACTAATCTTGGCTAGAAATGCTTATTACCCATCAAAACGATTAAAACGGCACATGTGCCTTTTAGGTCAGTAAAGAAAGGACATCCGCTCTCAGCCTTTCCTGAAAATTAAGCTAGGAACCTTAGGACATCCGTCCTTAGCCAATCTTGGCTTTTCTGACGATCAGGTCAGGAAAATTAGGACATCCGTCCTTAGCCAATTTAGGCCTTTCTGACAATCAGGTCAGGAGATTTGGGGCATCCGCCCTTAGCCAATCCTGGCTTCCTGACAATCAGGTCATAAAATTTGGGGCATCCGACCTTAGTCGATCCTGGCTTTACTGACAATCAGGTCAGGAAATTTGGTGCCTTCGTCCTTAGCTAATCCTGGCTTCCTGACAATCAGGTCAGGAAATTTGGGGCCTCCATCCTTAGCCAATCCTGGCTTCCTGACAATCAGTTCAGGAAATTTGAGGCATCCGCTCTTAGCCAATCCTGGCTTCCTGACAATCAGGTCAGGAAATTTGGGGCATCCGCCCTTAGCCAATCCTGGCTTTGAAGATGTTATTGGGTTGGCTCGCAATAAGATAAGAACAAACTTAAATTATCATTATATAAATAAGTTTTGCAAAATAATCTTACACATAGAATTTTCGTAAATTTGATATTTTCCACGCTCGGGGTATCTCGGACCCATCCATTTGTTCCAGCTTATAAGCACCACCTGGAAAAACCTTTATGACTCGGAATGGTCCTTGCCACGTGGTATCCAACTTTCCCAGGTCATCCTTACGTAGGACTATTCAGTCGATCGAGTGCTTTTTCGGTCGATCGACTGGCGATTGATCGACTGGTCCTCAGTCGATCGACTGAGCTTTCAAAACTCAAAAACCTACTATCCTTCAGTCGATTTGGTACCCTCAGTCGACCTTTCAGTCGATCGACTGCACTCTAGTCGATCGACTGCTGGGCAGCAGCCAACTTCCCATTTTCGATTTCCTTCACTCTCAAACCGCCATGATTTCTCCTACAAAACCCGAAAAGAAAGAAAAACCTAAGTTAAAGATCAATTGACAAACAATATACACAAAACAACGAGAAAAAAAATGAGAAAGGGGGTTAGGAAGTCGTGGGTTGCCTCCCACGTAGCGCGTTTGTTTAAAGTCATTCGCTCGACTATCCTTCTTTGATCAAGGTCCCGTCGGGGGCACATCTCCTAAATCCTCCTCCTCCACGGTCATGAATTCGAGATCCTTAGCTTGCAATAATCTGTGTCGGTAAGGCTTGACGCGTGCGCCATTCACTTGGAAATGCTCATCCGTCTTGGGGTCGATCAACGTCACGGCTCCAAACGGGGATATCTTCTCGATCGTGTACGGTCCGCTCCACTTAGACATGAGTTTCCCGGGAAACAAGGCGAGTCGGGTATTATAAAGGATCACTTATATCCCTTCCTCCAACTCCTTGGGCACAAGCTTCTTGTCATGGAGGAGCTTCATCTTTTCTTTGTACATTCGAGCACTCTCGAACGCCTCATTTCTTAGCTCGTCAAGCTCCTCGATTTGGAGCCTCCGCTCCTCGCCGACTTGTTTCAAATCGTAGTTGCATGCCCGGATGGCCCACCAAGCTCTATGCTCCATTTCAACTGGTAGATGTCACGATTTCCCGTATACAAGGCGATAGGGGCTCATTCAGAGAACCGTCTTGTGGGCCCTATGGACAGCCCACAAGGCATCTACGAGCTTTGTTGACCAATATTTCTGGTTCGGTTGCACGGTCTTCTCGAGAATATTCTTGATTTGACGGTTGCTCGTCTCGACTTGACCGGCCGTTTGTGGGTGGTATGGCGTGGATACCTTATGAACGAACCCATAGTTATTCAACACCCTTTCGAGTAACTTGTTGTTGAAGTGTTTGCCGCCGTCACTAATAATCACCCTCGGAACCCCAAATCGGCTGAAAATGTTGCTTCCCACGAACTTCACCACGGTGTCGCCATCGTTCCTCCTCGTCGGGATTGCCTCGATCCATTTAGAAACATAGTCAACTCCAACTAAAATGTATTCGAAATCATGAGACTTCGGAAAGGGTCCCATGAAGTCGATCCCCCACACGTCAAATATCTCGACGGCCAAATTATACGTCATCGGCATCTCGTTCCTTTTTCCTATACTTCCGGTCCTTTGGCATCGATCGCACTTTTGGCAATGGTCGTGGGCATCCTTGAAGAGGCTAGGACAATAGAAACCCAATTGAAGAACCTTGTAAGCGGTCTTTTGCCCGCCGAGATGTCCTCCGACTAGGTGATCTTGGCACTTCGTCAAAATTTCCCCTTTCTCCTCGTCCGGAATACACCGTCTCAACATACCATCTTTTTCGATCTTGTACATGTGAGGGTCATCCCAATAATGCCCTCGGCATGTAGAGAGAAACCTCCTTTTCTCATGATGAGATAGGTCCGGGCGGAATGCTTCGCTAGCAAGGTAGTTGGCAATGTCGGCATACCACGGCGCGGTGGAAACAATAAATAAATTCTCGTGCGCAAGGTTTTCTCCAATGAGTTCTCTCTTCCCGATTTGGACCTCTAAATGAGAGAGGTGACCGGCAACAACGTTCCCGTACCCCTTCTGATCCTTGATCTCCACATCGAACTCTTGAAGCAAGAGTATCCATCGGATTAGCCTCGGCTTCGCTTGAGGCTTAATGAATAGATATCGCAACGCCGCATGGTCACTATGCACAATAACCCTCGAACAAATGATGTAGGCTCAAAACTTTTCAAACGAGAAAATTATGGCGAGGAGCTCTTTTTTGGTAGTTGTGTAGTTCTTTTGGGCGTCATTGAGCATGAAACTTGTGTAATAGACGACCCGAAGAAGCTTGTCCACTCTTTGCCCCAAGACGGGTCCCACCGCTTCATTCGATGCATCGCACATTATTTCGAACGGGAGAGACCAATCTGGGGCTACCACCACGGGAGCCGAGGTCAAACTTTACTTTAATGAATTAAATGCCAAACGACAAGCATCGTCAAACACAAATGGGATATCGGCACTAAGAAAATGGCACAAGGGACGGCTAATCTTTGAGAAATCCTTGATGAACCGTCTATAGAACCCCACATGACCAAGAAAACTACGAACTCCCTTCACGTTGATTGGAGGCGGGAGTTTCTCGATCACGTCGACCTTCGCCTTGTCAACTTCGATTCCCTTGGACGAAAAAACATGCCCCAAAACTATCCCACTTCTCACCATGAAGTGGCTCTTCTCCCAACTCAAGGTGAGGTTACTTTCGACACACCTCTCCAAAACACTCGCCAAGCGATCAAGGCATTCATCGAACGTGGAGCCGTAGATGGAAAAATCGTCCATAAAAACCTCCATATATTTGTCGATCATATTGGAGAATATTGATAACATACACCGTTGGAAGGTGGCGGGTGCGTTGCATAACCCGAAGGGCATTCGTCAGAATGCGTATGTGCCAAAGGGGCACGTGAACGTCGTTTTGGATTGGTCCTCCGGTGAGATGGCAATTTGGTAGTATCCGGATAACCCATCGAGAAAACAATACGAATGGTGCCCCGTGAGTTTGTCCAGTATTTGGTCAATGAACGGTAACGGGAAGTGATCCTTCTTGGTGGCGGCATTAAGCTTTCGGAAATCTATACACATCCGCCATCCGGTGATAGCACGAGTCGGCATGAGCTCACCACGGTCATTCTCAATTACGGTAATTCCACTCTTTTTCGGTACCATGTGTATCGGGCTCACCCACTTACTATCTCCAATTGGGAAAATTAGACCCTCAGCTACAAGCTTTAGGATCTCGCCTTTCACCACCTCCATCAAATTTGGGTTCAACCGACGTTGGCACTCTCTTGTTGGTTTCACCCCGTCCTCAAGGACAATACGATGCATACACGTGAAGGGGCTTATACCCTTAATGTCGACAAGGCTTGTTTTGCATGTAATTGTTGTGTTTTTCTCGTGTTCTTAGTTAGGGTTTTATATTATTTTTAGTGGTTCTTGAGTCGTTTAGCTTTGTTTTCTAGGTTATTTTTCTTATTTTAGGGTTTTTGTGTTCTTCTTTTGATTTTATGTTTAATTGGGTTAAATGGTTTTAATTAATCTAAGGTTGGTGAAATTCTTGGGTTTTTATGTTGAAAGGTCTTATTTAATAGGTGGTTTGATGATGTGAATTCAACTAAGGCATGGAGGCCAAAAAGGAKCTCCAAGAGGCAAACATTCTGGAATGGTCGCCATCTCTTRGCCATCTCCCAGCCATCCCAGCGCCATCCATCTCCCAGCAKCCATCTCTTGGCCATCTCCCAGCCATCCCAGCGCCATCCATCTCCCAGCAGCCATCTCTTGGCCATCTCCCAGCCATCTTTGCAGCCATCCCAGCGCCGTCCTCGCTCCATCTCTGTGCCATGTGTAGCCAGCGCCCAAGCCAGCCGCACCGAACCACACCGAGCCGCACCGAGCTACCTTGAGCCATCCTAGTCAATACAGTCAAAATTGGGTCAAACCCGGGAATTTCAAGCCTTTATGGCTAATTTGGCCCATTTAAACCCAATTAAATTAGTATAAATAGACTACAACTCTCATTTTTGTAAGAACACCTCCTCCCAACCCATGCTTGGGTTTGGGACTTAATTTTCTCTCTCTAGATTTAATTTTCAAGCTTTGCCTTGGGTTTGTAAGCTCGAGAAGGATTCAAGTACTCCCTTGGATTTTTAATTCCTTGCAATTTCAATCAAGCTTTTAGATTCTCCTTTTAATTCAAGTAAGCTTTCTTTATTTTATGCTTTGTTCTTCATTTACATGCTTGTTCTTCATTTTATGCCTTTTCTCTTAGCACCTTGATTTCTTGCTTGATCTTAAGAATTGGCTATACCGGATTATCCATGGTTCTCCATACATATCAACGGAATCGAACGAGGACATGAAAGGGCAATATTCTTGAATATGAGCACTCGTTCCACACCATCCACATCCAAAAAAGGTTGGTTAAGATCCCTCATAGTACGGATGGGGGGACTTATCTCATAGGAGCTCGGACCGCCAAACGACTCATAACCCACATAGTAAGGATTTGAAGCATCATACCCTCCGGAAGAACCATTCATACCCACGACGCCACCAAACCCAACATGGTTTGCACCATGCCCTCCCATGTTGGGTTGCCCATAACCATAACCACCATTGGCAAACGTGGTTTGCAACCATGCCCTCCCACGTTGCCATACCCATTATACAACATCTCATTCCCAACATGGTTTGCACCATGCCCTCCCATGTTGGGAATGTATCCACCATAGTCATAAGCACCTTGCATAAACTCAAAGAAAAAGCGTCAAATACCAAAGAAAGCTAAAAACACAATGAAACGACAATTAAATCGAAAGCCTTAACCAAGCCGAGTCGCAACGGCGCCATTTTGTTTGTATAGTTTTCGTGGTGTTGAAATGAATCAACGGGTTCATGGCTCGGTATTATCGGAATTCGATTCAATTGTGAGTTTCAATGTGTTTCAAGCTTGGAAAATAAAAGGAAAATGAAAATAAAGAAATTAAAATAGCTAACTATCTAAAAATTGAAATAGCAAGTGGGTAGGATGCCTCGTCGTATGCCTCAAATGAAAATGCAAATCAATAATGAAAATAAGCAAGAAAATGCAATGTTTCACCGAGTACAAGCATGCAAGCACAAGGTACAACTATGCATAAAAACTCAAATAATGTAAATTAA
>BMAC01000249.1:282464-357850 GCA_014905375.1 Phtheirospermum japonicum | reverse complement strand
TGTGACCCTCAATGGTTCAGGTGTAAGAGCTAGCCGTGGGTTCACAACACATTGGGTTCTTATATGAACTCGTCCCTTAGAGTCTCTGATTAAATAAAACTCATTTTACTTAATCACTGGTCAAACGCAGAACCCAACGAATTATGAGAGGCGCCTAGCAACAACGCATCACAATTCCCTAGATACAAATGAAAGTGCCTGCAAAGAACCGTTGGTGATATAGCTTATATGTACAGTACGATCCCGTTCGCGATCTGATGTCCCGATTGAACAAGAGGTATTGTGTTCATCGAGACCTCTTTCTAGTTCAATAACTGTTACGTTCTGATGGTTGATATAATTCCTCGGAGTCTCTGGCCAGAGCTGATAGTGGGGTGTTTAGAGAAATGTGTTTCTCTAAGTCACACACGAATGGATTATCTTGAACCTAGAACGTACACACAGTTATTGAACTAGAAAGAGGTCTCGATGAACCAATACCTCTTGTTCAATCGGGACATAGATCGCGAAGGGATCGTACTGTACATATAAGCTATATCACAAGGTTCTTGCAGGCACTTCATTTGTATCTAGGGAATTGTGATGCGTTGTTGCTAGGCGCCTCTCATAATTCGTTGGGTTCTGGTTTGACCAGTGATTAAGTAAAATGAGTTTTATTTAATCAGAGACTCTTAGGGACGAGTTCATATAAGAACAATGTGTTGTGAACCCACGGCTAGCTTACACCTGAACCATTGAGGGTCACACCACGTGTTTCCTGATTATTGAAAACGATAGCTAGAAATTAATTGTTAATTTTAGCATAGTTAGATATCAATATGATTGAATCTAAGGTTCGTAATTGTGATTATGAATTGAGAAAAATACGAGAAAATTATTCTGGACGCGAAAATATAATTGTTATATTTTTCGGAGTTATCGTTTGTGGAGAAATGATTTAATTCCAATGGGGTCTTTGATTTAAAATCGGGTTGGGCCCAATGGGCCCTTTAATGTAAATGGGCCGGTATTGTTTTTAAATCAAATGAACTTGGTTTTTATTTTTAATTGGGCCAGTGCTTTTTAAAAATAAAAGGATTGGTTATGTTTTTAAATTGGCTTGTCCATCTTTGAGCCCGTTAAGTTTTGGGTTTGGGTTTTAAATTAAAAAAAAAAAAAAAAACTTGACTTAAAAGGGTTGAAAGGTTCAGCAGCAAAGACACACGTTTTGTTTTGTTTTTTTTTTTGTCGAGAGGTTCAGCCAATGAAAAACCCTAACCATCCCAGCCGTCCACCGTCGGCCGCCGCCCCTTGCCGCCGGCCGCCGTCGCCCCTTGCCGCCGGCCGCCGTCGCACCGAAACGTTCGGTCCTCGTTTTCGTCGTTTTCAATTCTAGTCGGATCTAGTGCTCCGTCGTAAGGACGTCGGGTTACACGGTGTGTGACACCAATTCGTCGGAGACGTGCCACATCCGACGACCACCCGCCGCCGCTTCGTTCCGAACGCCGCGCGGAGCGCCTGTCGCAGCTGTTCGCGCTGCTGCCGCTGCCGAGAAAAGGGCTGGCTCCCCGACAGCGCCTTCCCACCGCGCTGCTGCTGCCAAGCCGTCGTCTCCACAGCCGAGCATCGCCGGACGCTGCATCTCCGCAGCCGGGTTGCGCCACTGCCGCACAGCACCCCTCCGCGTCGCACCCGTCCCCGACAGCGCCGTTCCAAACGCCGCGCCCCCTTGCCGGAGTTCTCTAGCCGTCTCGTCGCGGAGTTCCGGCCGCGTCGCTCCTCCGCCGTGCTGTGAGGTAACGGAAGCCTGTTTACATGATATATATATATATATATATATATGTAGACATATATATGGTTGATATGTATATTATATATATGTGTGTGTTTGTAATCTGTTTATATATATATGTAGATGTATTATATGTTTGTTGTGCAAATTATATATATGTGTTTGATATATATATTTATATTGCATGCATACAGAGAATATGTATATGATATATATTTATAGTTAATATAAAAGATGCATGCATGCTATTTGATATATATATATATATAAATATATATATATATATATATATATATATATATATATATATATATATATATATAATTGTATATGCATGTGTGCATGCTGTAAGGTTAATGTATATATATATAATATTATGCATGCAGTGTGATGTACTTATATATATAATAGATGCATGTATGATATGAGTACATATATGTATATTATATATGAGTATATATATATTATATATATGAGTACGTGATATGAATATATATAATATATAATTTTTATATGATTTATATATTAATACATATATATAATTGTTATGTATGTGTTTAAGATATTAAATATAAACTTGTCATGCTCGTTCGATTTTTCGAAAATCGAATTGTTTCATTGAAAAGCAATTTAAAACATTGTTTGAATTAATTGAAATTAAAATGTGCCGTCGTCAATTGAATTCGATTCAACTTCCTTTTATTTAAAAATTTTTTATTTTCCACTGCGCGACGGTACCCCCAAATCCCAACAGATCGACTGTCCAGTCAGTCGATTGACTGAGAGGCAGCTCCGGCTCATTTTCTTGTTTCCGCTCTAAACATCCGTCGGCTGTCGCTCCTCGTTCACGCTGTGTTCCCTTGCTTTCTCCTAAGCGTGCACGGGACCGCTTCGGTCATCCTACGGCCATAAAGATAAAATGAGTAGAAATAAACAAAAATCCAATGAAAACTGCACAAAAGTTACAAAAACCTAAAACTAATAAAATCGGCCAAAATGACTCCTAATACCCATAAATGCAAGCAATACACATGTATATGCGACACAAAAAGGTAACAAAAACAACGTACAAAAAGGTACAAATCACCAGCTTATAAGCACCACCTGCAAAAACCTTTGTGACTCGCAATGGTCCTTGCCACATGGCATCCAACTTTCCCTTAGTTTTTCCCAGGTCATCCTTACGTAGGACCAGATCTTCTACTTCGAAATATCTCCTCTGAACTATTTTGTTATATGCTGCCCGAATCCGTCCTCGTATGTGCTCTATCCTAATTATTGCCCGATCTCTTTTTTCTTCGATTAAATCCAGCGCGTCCTGTACTAATGCGTTATTTTGACTTTCGTCGAGACTTTGTATTCGGTGGGTTTCAAGGCTGATTCCTGTAGGGATAACGGCATCCATGACATACACTAGGCTAAAGGGGGTTTCGCCCGTGTTTTCTTTAGGATTAGTACGATAAGCCCAGAGGATCGAACTGAGCTCCTCCAACCATTTACCTCCCGACTTCTCCAAGCGTGTTTTGATTCCCTGTACGAGAATGCGGTTGGTTACTTCAACCTGATCATTTGCTTGCGGGTGGTGAAAAGATGTGAAGTGTTGATCAATTTTCATTTCAGCACACCAAGCTCTGATTTTGGCCCCCTTGAACTGGGTACCGTTATCTGAGACCATGACCCTTGGAATGCTGAACCGGCATACAATATTTTTCCAAATGAAACCCATCACCGCGTCCTCGGTAATTTTTTCCAGAGCCTCGGCCTCTACCCATTTGCTGAAGTAATCAATAGCCACAATCAGGAATTTCTTATGGGCTGGGGCCGTGGAAAACAGTCCGACTAGGTTTATCCCCCACTTCGCGAAGGGGCGGGGAGAGCTCATCGTCATGAGCTCCTCTGTTGGTTGGTGAGTTAAGGGAGAAATCCTATGGCATTTTTTGCACCTTTTAACAAAGTCTTCCGCCTCTTTCAATGGCCAAAAATAGCCGGCTCTCATTACCTTACTGACCAGGGTCCTTGATCCCTTGTGATTGCCACAGTATCCCTCATGGATTTCTCTAAGAAGGTGGGCACCCTCTTGCTGGCTTATGCATCGCAAAAGAGGCTTTCCAAACCCCCTCCTGAACAGCTCTCCCTTTATGGTGCAAAATCTGGCCGACCTGATTCGCAGTTTATTTGCCCCTCCTTTATCAACCGACAACTCTCCTCTTTCCAAGTACGCTTTAAGAGGAGAGCGCCAATCCTGCTCACCCTCTTCCACTGCGTTGACTTCTTCCTCCCCATATTCCCGGTGAGACATCAATAGGGTGATCACCCTTTATTGGAAATCCTCAACAGAGCTGGCTACCTTAGCCAGGTAATCAGCCCGACTATTTTCTTCTCTAGGAATTTGATGGACCACTAAAGTGCAGATGCTGCAAGCCAGTTCACGAAACTGAGTCAAGTATCTCTGTAAATGTTCTTCTCTGGTTTCGAATTCCCCTTTTATTTGTTTACATATTAGTTGCGAGTCCACCAGTGCACATACCTGATCTGCCCCCAAATCTCTTGCCATCCGGACTCTTCTCAACAGGGCCTCATACTCTGTAGCATTATTAGAAAGAGGATAATTCATGTGTACTGCATACTCTATAGTGACCCTTTCTGGGTCTATCAATATTACCCCTGCACCACAGCCGAGGTTGCTAACAGAACCATCAGTGTAGATCGTCCACTCTCCTGCCTCCTCAGGAGGGCTGGTCATTTCTTGCATGAAGTCCACCAACGCCTGAGCCTTAATTGATGTTCGCGCCTCAAAACTGATGTCGAACTCACTAAGCTCGATTATCCATTTCACTAGGCGGCCCGAGGCCTCTGGCTTATTCATGACTGCTATCAAAGGTAAGTTAGTCTTGACCACCATACTGTGTGAGAGGAAATAAGGGCGGAGCTTGCGAGCTGTCCCGACCAGAGCTAGTATGGCTCGCTCCACCTCTACGTATTGCAGCTCTGTGTCATGCAAGATCTTGCTCCAATAGTATACTGGCCTTTGCATCTTTCCTTCCTCCCTAATCAGAATTGTGCTAACAGCTTGCTTTCCTACAGTTAAATACAAGATCAGGGGCTCCCCCTGGACGGGCTTGGTAAGCAACGACATCCCGACCAGGTAATCCTTCAATTTCTGAAATGCCTCCTGGCACTTTCCATCCCACTGAAACGGGGCTCTTTTCCGTAAAGCCTGAGAAAATGGTAGACTTTTTTAGCTGAACGCAAGACAAACCTACTCAAGGTTGCTATCCTCCCAACTAAGCATTGCATTTCCTTAACATCTTTCGGGGGCTGCATATCCATGATAGCTATTTTTCATGTAATTGTTGTGTTTTTCCTCGCCTTTTTAGTTAGGGTTTAGTGTCGTGTCTACTAGTTTTGAGTCGTTTCTCGTTAGGTTTTAGGACTTTTCTCATTTATTTTCTTTTTGGCTTTAAGAGTACGATATGTGAGATTTTTGTGCTATTTTTGGGATTTTAAGTTTGAATTCTTATTTTGTAGGTGGCTAAAAGGATTACATTCACTTGGTGGATGTCTCAGTTGTCGTAATACAAACATAACTCCAAAACCACTTATGCCATTTGCCTCCAACTTATACCATTGGAAAGATGAGAGAAATATATAAAACTATTGTGTTTACAATAATTCCAACTTTGAGTCTAAGAGTGGTATAAAGCAGCTTTAAGTGGAGACAGTTCGTCGTCGCCTCGCTTGTGGCAGGTTTTGGTGCGGAGCCCATAACTCTCGGAGAAAAATTCCAAATGACACAAATCAAATTACAGATGATACCCAAGAAGAAGGGCTAAATTTAATATAAAGACATAGTTGGCTGATTCCGTATATTTGTCAGTCGATCAACTAGATTTATGTCGATCGGCTGCTCGGCAGAGAGTTTGGCTGTTCGAGACTGGGCAGTCGATCGACTGCTTTGTCAGTCGATCGACTGTGTCGCTGAGACTTCGGGATTTTTGAGCCATTTTAATGGTTTTGCCCCTACAAACAACTATAAAAAAGCCTACATCTTGCACCTATGAAGACATCACTCCCTTCCCAACCCTAACTTGGGTGTGGAATCAAATTACTCTCAAGCTCTTGATAATTTTCTTCTCTCTTAGGTTTTAGATTCAATTTCAAGCTTTGATGTATTTTCATTTCTAGTTTTAGATTTATTTTCATGCTTGGCCTTGGGTTTGTAAGCCTAAGAAGAATCCAAATACTCCTTTAGATTGTTACTTTGATTGCAATTACATTCAAGCTTTGTTTCATTTCTTAATTCAAGTAAGTTTCCTTTCAATTTAATGTTTTATGCTTTAATTCCATGCTTTGTTCTTCATTTCCATGCTTATTCTTCATGTTATGCTTTTTGCCTTAGCACCTTGATTTCTTGTTAGATCTTAAGAATTGGATATAGAATCTAGATGAGTGACACATCTAGATCACAGATCGAGTCTTAGATCGTCTTGATTTCAAGTTTTTCCTATACTTTATTTGTAATTTTATTTTCATGCATAGTTTTAGGTTAAATCTTAGATCTACTCTCTGTTGCTTGTTATTTTCCTTAAAGTTTTAAACTTTCATGTCAACTTTTCTTGATCTTTACATCCATACTTTCAGTTTTTACTTATTTGCATTATTTAGGATTTTATGCATAGTTGTACTTTGTACTTGCATGCTTGTACTTTGTGAAACATTGCATTTTCTAGCTTATTTTCATTATTGCTTTGCATTTCCATATTAAGGCATCCGACGAGACATTCTCCCAACTTGCAATTTCAATTCCTAGTTTAGTTTAGTTACTTTAATTGATTTATTTTCATTTTCTTTTACTTTTCAAAGCTTGAAACACATTGAATTCTACAAACGAGTCGATTTCCGATAATATCAAGCCATGAACCAGTTGATTTATTTCAACACCACTAAAACTCTTCTAACAAAATGGCACCGTTGCGACTCGGCTTGGTTAAGGCTTTCGATTTAATTGTTGTTTCATTGTGTTTTTAGCTTTCTTTGTTATTTGACGTTTTTGTTTAGTATGTTAGGTTCGTATAGCTATGGTGGATACATTCCCAACATGGGAGGGCATGGTGCAAACCATGTTGGGAATGGGATGTATAATGGATTTGGCAATGTGGGAGGGCATGGTGCAAACCATGTTGCCAATGGTGGATTCGGCTATAGTCAACCCAACATGGGAGGGCATGGTGCGAACCATGTTGGGTCGAGCGGATTCTTGGGTTCAAACGGTTCGTATGGAGGTTACGGAGCCCCTACTCCTCAAATTTCGAATATGTATGATGTAGGCTTCGTTAATCCAAATGGGATCCTTAGGAACCAAAATCCGAATTCCACTCCGTATAGAGGATATGGCGCTACCAATCACTTCCCAAATATGCACAATCCGACATCTGGTCCATATGGAGGTTTTAATGCTCCCAACCAATGCACGAACATGTATGGAGGTCAAACTCCGATTCCCGGATCGTTTGGTGTTCCCCGAATTCCCCCTTTAACCGCTAAAGATCACGAGGATTATGCATTGTTTGGATGTCTAAGCGCTAATATCGAAAGTGGCCCCCTCATCCGCACCATGAGGGATGTTAACCGACCTTTTTTGGGATGTGGATGGTGTGGAACGGGTGGTCATATTTCCAACTCTTGCCCTTCATTCTCCTCGTTCAATATGTCGATGTCTCTTTCGGAGGACGTGTATGGGGGTCATGGACATCATGAGTGCCCCGATTGTGCTATGCCATCTTTTTCTCCACCGCCGACTCATAATCCGGTTGTTACTCCTCATGTGGGCCCTTTTCATTCGACTATCCCGGTGATTACTCCTACCCTACCTCCCGAGCCAAAGACTTCTCAAGCAATGTACTCTTGTGCTAATGACGTGAATATGGATTTATCCTCGAAGGAGTTTGAGTTGGTTACGAAAATAACGATATTGAAGGCTCAAATCGCTCAAATGTCTAGCCTGGAACTAACTCCTCCTTGTGTGGGACCCGGTTGTCCTACTCCCCCGCCGCCTCATGATCCTCTTCTTACTTATCACGTGGACCCACTACCTTCGCCTACTCTTCCGGTCATGTTCCTTGAAAAGTGTGGGGTAGTTGATTCGGTTGTCTCACCGACGGAGGAGGCCGTGGTTTCGATTCCGAGTATGTTTACTCCTCTTGACCCCTTACCTTTTACTTCAAAACAATCTTGCGAAGAGTGGGTGTATATGGACTTTATGAAGGACACGGTCGAACGAGTTTGTTTGGAAAATTGGGGCATTGAGGAAGATATTATTCGGGACGTCGATATTGAGGGATGTTGTGAGGATGAGCCTCTTGTTCTTAATGATGAGCCCGTTGTGCCTCTATGTACCCAAGACTTGTGTGAAGAAGTTTGTTTATGGATCATTGAGGGCAACGACGACTTTTTAGAGGGGGAGGTGGGGGCTATTAATGTTAATATTGAAAAAATTAACGATTATCTTGAGGAGGATGAGGAGAGCAATCAATTACCATCCTTGCAAATTTGCATCGAGAGGAAAAGGAAGAGGGGTCGATTGAAGAGTTTACAATTCTTAAGGGTTCTATTGATTGAATACCGAGAGTGGTTGAGGGAGTTAGCCATTTGAATTTGAGTCTTGGAGATATGATGAGAGCCGGGATGTGGAGGTTTTTGTTGGAGGGCTTGATGTTCGTTATTTATAAAAGCGAGTGGGTGAAGCCCATTGGCTTGGTGCCCAAGACGAGCGGCTTGATAGCTCTTAAGAATAAAGAAGGAGGTTTGTTGGCCACGAGGGCTTCAACGGGTTGGAGGATGTTGATCGAGTTTAAGAAGTTTCATGAGTCCACAAAGAAAGATCGTTTCCCTCCCCCATTTGTGTTGTAAATTGGATTAATTCTAATTTAATGGTACATCGTAAATTCGTGTTAACGAATTATATAAGCTTATTATGCATGTCGTGTAGATAATTATAGCTTTTTGAATTTCTCAAATCCATTTATTGGTGAGTGAGAAATGGTATTTGGAAATTGAATAGGTGCTTTTATGCCTTTTTCGTTTATCCCACATTGATAGTTATTCAATGTGGAAGAGAGTTTAAAAGTGTTTAACTTTTAGTGAGTGGACATCAAGTGCGCCAACGGGTATTGTGGGCTTTGGGTAAACGAAGCTCACGCGGGCTCTTGGACTTGGGTTCACCAATCTGCCTTCGGTGGAGCCGAGCCCGAGCCCGGTCCCGGACCTCGGTCCTGGGTCCTGGGCTCTGGGCCCTGGGCCTGGGACTTGGGTCTTGGGTCTTGGGTCTTGGGCAATTGGTCCGAATTGGCTGGTCAGATTGTGATGGTCCGTATGGGGTCCGGGTTCTAGTTCAAACCTGGCTAACCTTTTAGTCACATGTGGTTTTTGACCCCAGGTTTATTTTTGTTAACTCCTGACCGTTTCGTAACGGCTGGCACCTGACCAGTCAGACGTTTTCAAACTTTTGAATTCAAACAGCAACGTATTTGCACGCTGAACTCGTCCAGGTGCATGCTTTTTAAAGATGACTGTTTGAACGCCATTAAGGACACCTTAATTGGCAGCTGTAACCCTAATTTGAACCCCTATAAAAGGGTGAGACTCCTGCATTCCTTTTTTACACTTTCCATACGCGCATGAACATCTGAAACACCTGAACTACAAACATACTCATATTCTGCATCTCATTTCTTAGCTCAGTTCATTTTCTTTCAGTTCGCCGGAACCCTGATATTTACGGTGCTGTAATATCAGGGACGAAGTCGTTTTATCTTTGGGAACGATTTGCCGAAAACCGAAGGGAACTACCAGGGCAAATTCATTTTGCGGAAAGAGTGACCACTCGACTCGACTTTTTAATTGTTTTCTGTTCTTCTTTTATTTTTCCAGTTTAGTGATTCCCTATTTGTGCTCGAATTTTTGTAACTATTCTAATAATCGCAAAACAAATTTTTGTTTTTGTATTTTTTAATTTGTAATCACTACTGAGAAGATGTCAACCTCAAGCACTCCGACGAGCGACGCTATTCCGGCCTTCACCTCCACTACTTCGGCGATGAACACTGCCCCCGCAGTCACGAACACAACGACAATTGGCATGTCTACGCCAATCGTGAACACTACTCAACCTGAGTTAATTATCAACCCAGGAACTCTTGACTTCTTACTCGAGACGCTGACTAAGCGCATGGCCCAGTCGAACTCATCCATAGCTTCGGCTATTGGAACGATCCCTTTTGGGATAGGGACTTTCGTCCAAAATATGTCAGCTCCGGCTGTGACCCATCCCATTGGGATGATGGGAACTTTGGTTCCGAGTTTGTTTGCAACTGCTCCCCAGACAGATTCAACTGTTTTGAATACCCATTCAACGGGTTCGATGGGGACTTTTGTACCAACGATGAACGCGCTAGTGCACTCCTCTAGGATCATGCCCGCGGCGGAGAAGCCTCCAAAATTCAATGGGGAAGGCTTCAAGAGGTGGCAACAAAAGATCCTGTTCTACCTCACGATGCTTGGCTTCGCTAACTTTGTGAAGGAAGACGAACCACCTACTCCGGACAAGGATGAGACTAGTTTCCATGTTCACGCTGCCTACGACAATTGGCACAATGGGGACTATCTGTGTAAAGGATTTCTCCTGAGTAGCCTAGAAGATAGTTTGAGTAATTTGTACTCGGACGCAAAGACCTCCAAAAATATCTGGGAGGCACTTGAGAAGAAATATAGTTCCGACGAGGCTGGAACTAGGAAATTTGTAGCACAAATCTTATGGACTACAAGATGATTGATTCTCGCCCGATTATGGAACAAGTTCAAAAGTTTCAAATGCTGGTGAATGACGTCCACGCCGAGGGGATGATACTTACGAATACTTTCACGGCTTTTTCCATGATTGATAAGCTTCCTCCAAGTTGGAAAGACTTCAAGACGTATCTCAAGCACAAGCGAAAGGTGATGTCTCTTGAAGATGTTATCCGGAAGGTGCGAATTGAGTCCGAAGTTCGAGTTTAATACAAGAATTCGAAAAGTTCGGATGAACCTCGAGTGAACTTGCTTGAACGAGGAGAAAACTCGAAGAAGAGGCCGCGTCCTGGAAATTCTAAGCCTAAATCTCCCTCTTCTAAGAAGTTCGAAGGCAGTTGTTACAATTGCGGTTATCCTGGACACATGTCTAAGAACTGTCGCAGGCCTAAGCAGAAGAAGGCCAAGCCGAGTACCCAACTAGCCGAGAGGGAGCTAACTAATGATGACCTCATTGCGGTTATCACTGAAGAAACTAACATGATCGAGAACCGTGGTCAATGGTTCATCGACACTGCTGCAACCGCCCATGTGTGTGCTGATCGGAGCTTGTTCTCCAAATACCTTCCTTCTGAGGGAAGAAAGTTGAACATGGGAAATCAAGCTTCTTCGGAAGTTGCTGGTACTGGTACGGTTGTCCTCAAAATGACTTCCGGCAAGGAGATCACTCTGAATGAGGTGCTGCACGTTCCGAACATCCAGAAGAACTTAGTCTCTGGTTCAATACTAGTTAGTCGTGGCTTTAGACTTGTATTTGAGGCTAATAAGTTTGTATTGTCTAAGTTTGGGACACCACTAGGTAAGGGTTACCTTACAGATGGTTTGTTCAAACTAAGTGTAATGGCTATACGCCCAAAACAAGTCATTAATAAAATTGCTTCTGATTCCTCTTACTTGACTGAGTGCTCTAGCTTATGGCATTGTAGATTAGGCCACGTTAATCTAAATGCAATAAAATGTTTATCAAATCTCAATTTACTTAAGGTAAATGAATTTATTAATAAAAGTAAGTGTGAAATTTGTGTAGAAGCAAAAATGACTAAGTTGCCGTTCAAATCGGTAGAAAGGAGCACGACACCTTTAGAATTAATTCACAAGGATGTATGTGATTTAGATATTGTGCAAACTAGAGGTGGTAAAAAGTATTTTATTACTTTTATTGACGATTGCACAAGATACGATTGCACAAGATACTATTACCTTTATCTTTTGAGAGGTAAAGATGAGGCTATTGAAGCTTTCAAGAACTTCAAAAATGAAGCCTTAACTGCAAAATTAAATCTATCCGGAGTGATAGAGGAGGGGAATACGTAGCTCCATTTGAGGAGTTGTGCAACGAAAGTGGCATAATTCATCAAACTACAGCTCCGTACTCACCTCAATCGAATGGAGTTGCAGAACGCAAGAATCGTACTTTGAAAGAAATGATGAATGCGTTGTTAATTAGTTTTGGGTTACCTCAGAACATGTGGGGGGAAGCTATTTTAACAGCTAACTACATCCTCAATAAAATTCCACTAAAAGGAAGGGACAAAACTCCCTATGAGTTGTGGAAAGGAAGGAAACCTTCTTACAAATACCTCAAAGTGTGGGGGTGTTTAGCGAAGGTAGAAGTGCGTCTACCGAAACAAGTGACAATCGGACCCAAAACGGTTGATTGTATTTTTATTGGTTATGAACTGAATAGTAGCGTCTATCGATTTATAATCCATAGGTCGGATGTTCTGGACATGAATGTCGGAACCACCATTGAGTCAAGGAATGCAATATTCTTTGAAAACATCTATGCTTGTAAGGATAAAGGTGCATCCAGTTCAAACACTGGTAATGCTGAAGGAACTACAAGTCACGAACTTGTGGGGGTTGAACCTAAGTCTCGCAAATGACCCGGTTCAGAACTTGAAGCTCTAACTCCTAGACGGAGCACTCTAGCTAAAGTTGTAAAGGACTTCGGTCCTGACTATGTGGTTTTTCTCGTGGATGAAGAACCAAATTCACTGAAAGAAGCTTTCTCACGAACTGATAGTTCATTTTGGAAGGAAGCTGTACAGAGCGAGATCGATTCGATCATGCAGAACCATACGTGGATTCTGACTGACTTACCTGAAGGTTGTAAAACTTTAGGGAGTAAATGGATTCTGAAACAAAAGTTCAGAGCTGATGGATCAATCGATAAGTATAAAGCTCGTTTGGTTGTGAAAGATTTTCTCCAGAAGGAGGGTTATGATTTCTTTGATACATACTCTCCTGTGACGAGAATTACCTCTATCCGGGTGCTTCTAGCGATTGCTGCCTTGCACAATCTTGAGATTCACCAAATGGATGTGAAAACAGCTTTTCTAAATGGCGATTTAGAAGAGTAAATTTACATGGAACAACCCGAAGGTTTTGTTAAACCTGGACAAGAAAGAAAGGTGTGCAAACTGGTTAAGTCATTATATGTCTTGAAATAAGCACCTTTACAATGGCACTTGAAACTTGACAAAGTGATGATGTCAAATGGCTTCAAGATAAACGAGTGCGACAAGTGTGTCTACATTAAGAATACTAATGACAGATTTGTTATAGTATGTCTTTATGTAGATGATATGTTAATCATGGGTAGCAACCTACAAGTGATTAACGAGACGAAACTCATGCTAAAAAGAAATTTTGACATGAAGGATCTGGAAGTTGCGGACACTATTCTTGGCATAAGAATCATAAGAACTCCAGATGGAATTGTCTTATCACAATCTCATTACATTGAGAAAGTGATCAAGAAATTCAATGCACACGATAGTCTTCCAGCAAAGACACATATGGAACTTGACGTTCACTTAAGTAAGAAYAGAGRTGACCCTGTTGCTCAGAAGGACTATGCTAGTATCATTGGATGTTTGATGTACATCTCCAATTGTACAAGACCTGATCTAGCTTGCTCGGTAAACAAACTGAGTCGATATACAAGCAACCCAAGTGGAGAACACTGGAAAGCGCTTGTGAGAGTTTTGAGATACTTAAAGTATACTCTGAACTTTGGGCTACATTATGGTAGACACCCCAGGGTACTTGAAGGTTACTGTGATGCAAACTGGATATCCGATACAAAGGACTCTCTGTCAACAAGTGGATATGTGTTTGTAATAGGGGGAGGAGCTGTTTCTTGGAGATCCACTAAACAGACATGTATAGCCCGATCCACCATGGAATCTAAGTTTATCGCTTTGGACAAATCAGGTGAAGAAGAAGAATGTCTTCGTAACTTCTTAGAAGATATTCCATGTTGGGAGAAACCCGTGCCGCCGGTTATGCTTCACTGCGACAGTCAAGCTGCTATTGGAAGGGCAAGAAGTGGTTTGTATAACGGCAAGTCTCGACATATCCGTCGGAGACATAACACCTTGAGACATCTGTTATCGAGTGGGATTATCTCTGTTGACTACGTAAGGTCGATAGATAATCTAGCGGATCCATTCACTAAGAACATATCTCGAGATCAGATGTACAAGTTGCTAGAAGGAATGGGAGTAAAATTCACATCTTAAAGATGATTGTAGTGGAAACCCAACCATGATGAGTGGAGATCCCACAAACTTGGTTCAATGGGAAAACTAAACTACAAAAGTCTGAGTAAGTTAAACTCTATAACCCTATTCCTTAAACGCGAAAGTAGAGTTTAAATCTGTCACGTGGTGAGGTTAAATCTCTGATTTTTAATGATTCTTGTGCAGGTCTTTGACTTGAGTATGACAGAATGCTGATTTAAAGAATCACCTATGTAAGCGAGAAGTGAGGGCCGCTTCTACTGAAGCTTATGAATCCAAAGAAGTTGCCCATGGCCAGAAACGGACACAAACGTGAGAACGGAAGAATTTTGAGACCTTAGTGGGTTGGTACTATTTTCTAGTATACACAAAGGAGAATAGTTCAAGAATTATTTTCACTAATCCGCCGGTATGCTCGGTAGTATTAACTAAGGAGGGTTCAAGGCCACAAGCCACCTATCCCTATTCTCTATTGTCTCTTAAGGACTGAGCTATATATTTGCATTCATGCATTACGTTTTTTGGAGTTTCTCACTCATGTGAGGGATTGTTGTAAATTAGATTAATTCTAATTTAATAGTACAGCGTAAATTCGTGTTTACGAATTGTATAAGCTTATTCTACATGTCGTGTAGATAATTATAACTTTTTGAACTTCTTAAATCCATTTATTGGTGAGTGAGAAATGGTATTTGGAAGTTGAATAGGTGTTTTATGCCTTTTCGTTTATCCCACATTGATAGTTATTCAATGTGGAAGGGAGTTTAAAAGTGTTTAACTTTTAATGAGTGGAAATCAAGTGGGCCAACGGGTATTGTGGGCTTTGTGTAAACGAAGCTCACGCGGGCTCTTGGACTTGGGTTCGCCAGTCCGCCTTCGGTGGAGCCGAGCGGATTCGAGCCCGAGCCCGGTCCCGGTCCCGGACCTCGGTCCTGGGTCCTGGGCTCTAGGCCCTGGGCCTGCGCCTGGGACTTGGGTCTTAGGTCTTGGGCAATTGGTCCGAATTGGCTGGTCCGATTGTGATGGTCCGTGTGGGGTCCGGGTTCTGGTTCAACCCTGGCTAACCTTTTAGCCACATGTGGTTTTTGACCCCAGGTTTATTTTTGTTAACTCCTGACCATTTCGTAACGGCTGGCACCTGACCAGTCAGACGTTTTCAAACTTTTGAATTCAAATAGCAACATATCTGCACGCTGAACTCGTCCAGGTGCATGCTAGTTGAAGCTGACTGTTTGAACGCCATTAAGGACGCCTTAATTGGCAGCTGTAACCCTAATTTGAACCCCTATAAAAGGGTGAGACTCCTGCATTCCTTTTTTACACTTTCCATACGCGTATGAACATCTGAAACACCTGAACTACAAACATACTCATATTCTGCATCTCATTTCTTAGCTCAGTTCGTTTTCTTTCAGTTCGCCGGAACCCTGATATCTATGGTGTTGTAATATCAGGGACGAAGTCGTTTTATCTTTGGGAACGATTTGCCGAAAATCGAAGGGCACTACCGGGGCAAATTCGTTTTGCGGAAAGAGTGACCACTCGACTCGACTTTTTAATTGTTTTCTGTTCTTCTTTTATTTTTCCAATTTAGTGATTCCCTATTTGTGCTCAAATTTTTGTAACTATTCCAACAATTTGTCGAACAAAGGATGAACAAGCTAGCCGACCATTATTCCTATCGTTTCTTGGACGAGTTTTCGGGGCACTTCAAAACCACCATTCCACCCGAGAACCTAGCCGAGACGAGCTTCAAGTGTCCGTTTGGAATGTTTTGCTTTTTGGCGGACCTTATATGAGTTATGCAATGCGCCAAGGACGTTCCAAAGAGTGGATCCTCCCGACAAGGAGGAGATTGTTTTGGTGGACCCTCTCGTTATCTTCTCGCCTTGACCAAAAAGGGAGTACGTCGAGCTAATGACGTAAAACAAGCGCTTCTTGGGAGGCAACCCAAGTTCTTCTCGTTTATTTCTTTTATTTTCTTTCTTTCTTCTTAAAATGAAAATCCAAAAACATTTGAAAATTTGAAAAAAAAAATTATTTTGTTGAGATTCGTGTACATATTTTCTTGAGTTTTTAATTTCGTGTGACTTTCTTGTATAGTATTTTCCGACTTCAACCTTGTGCGGTTGGATAAGTGAGTAGCGTTCATGGAGCCGGGAGATACTAGCCATTCTCAATTTTTGTTTGGATTGCTTAGATGCCTGGGTGGACCCCACCGAGCTCGACCTAAACTCGCTCGGTTGAGGAAGTTTCTATTTCCCCCTACTTTTACTTAGTTTTCATTAAAATGCGGATATCGCATGGTTTAAGTGTGGGGTGGGTAAGTAGTTAGGGTCCCGGTTTTTATCAAGAATGTTTTGTTGTTCTTAACTCGAGCCTTGGCGAAGTGACGCAATCTTGGTGAAGTGACGCTTACTATTTGCACTTTTATATGGTTGAGTCGGTTCTTGTGTCGTTTGTGTCTTTATTACATTGTTGAACAACTCCTCGTGCTTATAAGTTTGAATAGTTTACTTGTCGAGTTTTTGCATGTTTATGGCCTCTTGTGTGAGGGGTTGAATTTTTGTGCTTCATCCAAAACCCGCCTTATATATATATATATATATATATATATATATATATATATATATATATATATATATATATATAAAATCAACATTTACTCGTGAAAAGATTGCAAAGTTCTAAAACCTCTTTTGATTTTGCTCCCAAATTCGGTGCAAACTAGTGAGTAGCCTTGTGTGATTTATTGGCTTGCTTGCATTTTCATGGAAGTTGCATTGAGGAGGTTTTATTTTGCTCATACATGATTGAATTCGAAAATGACCTTGAGACACATATATCACCCTTGTTCTGGCCATATCCATATATTTAAGCTACTTAAAAACCCCAAACGAGCCCCCTTGAGCCTATATCCTGTTTCTTATTAGCCGAGCTCAATTTTTAGCTCTTATATCTCCGTAATTTGTGAGGTGGGAGAGTTTATTGTTAGTTGACGAGAGATGTGTGGGAAATAAATTGTGGGTTTTAGGTTTTGAGTTGCTTATACAAAAAAAAAAGAAAAAGAAAATGAGAAAAAAAAATAATACTCCAACACAAATCACGAAAAGTGATAAAGCGTGCGTCCAAGTGAAAAGCCTAATTCAAAAAGGGATAATTTTAGTAAAAGAAGCAAATTCATAAAACTTCTAAGTGTTGTGAGATAAAAGTCGAGAAAAGTGTGTGAATAAACGAAAGGGTTTCGAATGAAAGTTTGGTGAATTAGGAAAGGTGAAGCGATTATAAGCTTCGGGTTTTAGAGATTAGGATCGTGTGTGTTATTGATCACGTTTGATCGTGTGTTATCCACTATATCCAAATATTTCATATCTTACCAAAGAGCCAACATTACAACCCATAATAAAGACCTCTTTCGATTCTTATTTGGTCATAAACTATGAGAAATTTTGAGCGTCTGATTTTTGAAATCTTGACAAGGTGCATGTATTGACCGGCTTGAGCGTATACACGTCCCATATCAACTTGACCTTCTTTAGGTTTGCCTCTATGCTATTTTCCATGACCATGTAACCCAGGAACTTTCCAGCTCTCACCCCAAACATGCACTTTTTGGGATTGAGCTTCATCTTATACCTCCTTAGAGTATCAAAAGTTTCCCTCAGGTCATCCACGTGTGAGGCCGATTTCACGCTCTTGACCAACATATCGTCTGCATACACCTCCATGTTTTGCCCGAGCTGATTTTTGAACATTTTGTCCACTAGTCGTTGGTATGTGGCGCCCGCATTCTTAAGCCCGAACGGCATGACCACGTAGCAATAAGTCCCCTTCGGAGTTATGAAACTAACTCGCTTCTGGTCATCCCTGGCTAAACTAATCTGGTGATATCCCTGCGAGACGTCCATCATACTCAGGAGTTCGCAACCAGAAGTGGAATCAACCAACTGGTCTATCCTCGGAAGTGGGTAGTGATCTTTAGGGCAAGCCTTGTTAAGGTTGCGGAAATCTATGCACATCCGCCAGTCTTCTTCCATTTTTGGTACCAGGACTGCGTTAGAGAGCCACTCTGGGAACTGTATCTCCCGGATATGCCCAGCCTTCAGTAGTTTATCCACTCAATAATGGCTTCCTTTTGGGGCCAAAAATTACGCTTTCTTTGCTTTACTGGTTTTATCGTCGGGCTGATGTTGAGGTTGTGTTCGGCTACCGCTGGGTCTATCTCGACAAGGTCTTGGGGAGACCAGGCAAAAATGTCTGCATTATTTTGCAGCAGAGCAACCAAATCTACTAATACTTCGGGACTGAGGGTCGTCCCGACGCGAAGGACCCGACTATTATCCCCTGGAACTACTTCCACGGTCATCAAATTCTCCTCTCTCTAAGTCAGCTCAGGTCTGTCCTCTTCTGTTCGTGCCCTCTTGGCCTGTCTTTCTTCCTCATTCCGTCAAATACTTTCCGCGTTCGTCTGGTGCGATGTGTACTGGTCTTCTCGAACCTCGCCCACTCCATCCTGAGCTGGGAATTTCAACTTCATGTGGTAGACTGAAATTACCGCCTGGAATTTTCTTAGGGATGGCCTTCCTAACATAACGTTATAAGAAGAATTCGCATCCACCACCAAGAATCGAACCATCCTGGTCTGTCCGAACGGCTCTTCCCCTAGCGTGACCAAGAGGTTTACAGCGCTCAGAGGTTTCAACGCTCCCCCCCCTGCAAAACCCACAAGTGAGGTCATGACCTCCTGTAATGCCATATCCAAATTCATTTTCCTGAAGCAGTCATAAAACATGATGTCCGCTGAACTTCCAGTATCCACAAATATCCGCCCGACATTGTAGTTAGCGATTGTAGCTGTTATGACTAGAGCATCCATATGTGGAGCCAGGATGCAATTCTCATCCTCGGACCAAAAAAGAAAATGTTTGGACTCGGTGCTATTTGCCCTACCTCGCGTGTCCTTTTAGCTTGATCTTTCACTGCCCGCACATAACTATTCTGGGTCCGCTTAGAATGTTCGTCCCATTCTCCACCTGTGATCATTAGGATTTCACCTCATACAACCTGAGCTTGGTCACTCCGTCTCCCACTGTCTCCTCCATTATCTTGCTCATGCTTATTCCCATGGGGCCGATCTCGCCTGCAAGAGTCAGACCTAAGCTCCTCCCTCCTCATCTGCACATACTCCTTGAGGTGCCCTGCTTGCACCAGCCTTTCTATCTCGTCTTTGAGGTGGGTACACTGATCTGTATCATGACTGTACTCATTATGGTAATGGCAAAATCATTCGGATCGTTCCTTCCTTGGCTTCTGGGAGTAATTTATGGGCCATTTGAGATCAGGATGTCGCTCGATTGCTTGCAGAGTCTCCCCTTGAGGTGTAGCCAGATGTGTGTACCTGTCAAAATGTGGTCATCCTCCGACCAGGTTAGTTATGGGTTTCTTCGTCGGAGTTCTTTCCTCCCTATCAGGTCATTCCCTTCTCTTCTCTCCATCTTCTTTGATCCTCAAGGCCTCCTCTAGATGGATGTACTTCTCTACTCGTTCCAAGAGCTCTCCAAATTCAGCGATGGCTTTGCGACCAGCGACTGAAAAAATTCTCCTCTCTTGAGCCCCTGTGCTAATGCGTTAACCAGGGGCTCCTCAGATGCTAATGGCACTTCAAGTTTTGCATTTGTGAATCGGTTGATGTATGTGCTTAGGCTTTCACTTTCCTTTTGTTTCAGGCTGAATAATTCCAGCGGTATTTTCTGGTACTTCCGACAGCTGGTAAATTGATGCGGGAATGCCTAGCTGAACTCGTCGAAATTGCTTATAGAGCGCGGCGGCAACTGCCTGAACTAGAGATGGGCCGATTTTGTAAAGGTCATCGGGAAGACTCGGCACATGACCACGTCTGAGAATTTATCCAAAGCCCATGGACCTATAAGAGGCTGTTACGTCATCGTGCATAACCGCCTCCATAAACGGTGTACCCCTCCGCGCCAGCACCTCACCCATGCTTGCCATCTTCCTTTTAAACTCCCTGACCTCTTTCTGCAGGTTTTGCATCTGCTCAGTGAGATCTGGGTTAGTTTTGCTCGATGTTTCACTTTCTAAGGCAGAGAAATTCTCCTCCTCCTCTGGAAAGGGAGTTCTAATCGTGCGCTGGGTTGCTCGCGGTGGTTCCGTCTCCGGTGGCGGATTTGATTTGGGAGGAGGTGTTGAAAATTCGGCGAACTTTCTATCCAAGGACACCTCCACTGCTTTGCCGATGAGATCTGATAGCTGGCTGAGGAAGGAGTCGTTCAGCAATCCGCCATCGATTTGTGTGAATCTACTGGGAGGAGGTTGCGCTGTGCCTGGTCTGGCCGCCGCTGATGGTTTCGCCGCTGATGGTTTCGCCGCTGCTAGCACTCCCGTCAGTGTGGTAGAGCTTGTCGTACCGCCTAAATTCGCCACCAAATTCCGCCAAAGCCCATCTGATGCCATGATTATCTCATGCCTTAGACCTTAGTTTCCCACAGACGGCGCCAATTGTTTCACCTGAAAATACTGACCACCAAGAAACTACACCTCCACCTGAGAATTTCCCGACCTGCCGTTAGAAAGGACCACCGGGGTTTTCCGGTGAAAACCTCTCTGATACTTAAGTCAGTAAGTGTTTTTGATCGGAATAATCTAAAGTAAGAAAAGTGAGCAGGGAAAATCATACCTCCCTCAGCTTTGAAGCTGAGATATATATAGTTTTCGCCCAGTGGGGACCTCTTCCGGGATCTCGAAAACAGAAAACCCGCAAATTTGAGGCCGTTATATGGGCTGACCTGACCTGTAAGCTTTCTTCTAGTACACAGGTCAGCTCTGTCCCCCTAGGGCCCTTCTCCAGAATCTCGGAAACAAAATCCATGAATCTAAGGCCGTTGCATGGCCTGACTTGACCTGGAAGCTTCTTACTAGAACACAAGTTAGGTCTGTCTAGTGGGGCCTTCCAGTCTTAATTCTGGTCCTTCTGCTAAGGCCAGGCCAGTTTCCATCAAGTCGTGACTCACAACCTGGTCCGGTTCAGGTCAAGCAATCCAGCTCATCCCAACCAGTCTTCGTCAAGGCTTCAGGGAAGCTATGCACCAATTCAGGTCGTACCACACGGGTTGAAAATGTGACATCTCAAGCAACAAAAAAATTACAGTAGAACCAACAAAACATCTCAAGCAACAAAAAATTACAGTAGCACCAAAATATAAATTAAACACACACCACGCAGCACCACCTGCACGCGCGCACACACTTCCACCATCACCACGTAGAAACATCAACAATGGTAGAAAAGAGGGAGAGAAAGAATGGCAAGAAAATAGAAGGTCCACCGTTATCGGTGCCAATTCGGCACCATTTTGATTTTTTTTCTCGATAATATTGTAGATTTCAACGATGAAAATTGAACGGTAATGGCCGATTTGATTTTAGTCCATTAAATTGCCGTAGATCTGAGGTCAAAGTTGACGGATTCGAGTTTTGACCTCTGATCTGTGTTGATCGGAATATTCAATGGTAAATCCAATGTCAAATTTAGAATGAGAACACATAGGTGATTCAAACGATATGTTTATTTTTATTTTCGCCACCAATGACCCATGAATGACGGCGGGCGGTGACCGGCAGTGTGACTGGTGTATGTGATGGAAGAGAGGGGGAGTGGAGCAAAGAGAGGGAGAAGCAAGTTGAAGGGGGCTGAGAAATGAATAAGATTTTTTCTTTTTTATAGTTAGGGTTAAGGGTGGGTGGGTGGGCGGGCGGGTTGCAGGTCGAGTCGGGCGGCGGGTGAGATAGATATAGGGGCATGGTAAAAAGTGGTCTCATACTATGAGACCGGTCTCACTCAAGTATTTTCCTTTTATTTTAAATTTATATCCCACTTATATACCTAAATGAAAAGATCCATATCATACGTGTCTGTTTAAGAAGTTTCGAGTTGACGTGTAATTTTCTGATGGTTTGAATGCTTATGTGGGGAGGTTTTGAGGTTTGAAAACTTATTAAAATATAGTTATTTAATTATCTACCTAATTTAATATATTTTCTTTTATTATATTTGCCTAATTTAAAATATGTTGCCTAACTTAATCATATATTTTTATATTTGCTTGATTTAATATTGTCCATTTTTTATATTATGTCTAAATTAATATTTTCTTTTATTCTTCTGATATAAAAGTATAAAAAATCATATATATAAAAATCTAAACTAGTTAATATAAAAGTGCTTTCAAACAAGCACTCAGTTGTGGAGAAACAAACCTACACTTGGCTGCAAATACTGTTAAATACTTAAGCAGGCCATAAGCACAAGGTGAAAGTTCTGTCATAATTATACTTTTGCGCGACATACCATGGTACAATTATTTTATAACGCATCTTTTATGGCGATACCATGGTGGAGCCAAATAAATTTAAAAGGCCCACATTGAACAATCCAAGAAAGCCACAAACAACTATTTAGGCCCATCCAATACATGATAGAAATAGAGATATTTGTTCATGGCTGATAAGGTCTTCGGTAGTGATTCGTACACCCTCACATGGAAAACTAAAAAGATAGGACATTATTTTGTTCAATTATTCATTTACTCTTTTCGTCAATTCAAAGTCTTTCTTATGTGATTAGATACCTTGAATAAAATCTAGTATAATAATGTCCGCACGAGGAATAGAAACGAATATTGGTAGAGTTTGATGAGTATGACAAAGATATATGTGGTCTAATGTTACCAAGTTAGATTGTTAAACTTCAATTATTATATTATAAAACAATGTTCACACTCTGTACCACTATATAATTTTTTTACGTTCATAGAGTTGGGTCCATAATACATATAAATAAAATGAAAGTGGGCCGACCCATTAAAACCGAAATACAACATAGTTTGACTAAATGCCCATACAGAATTCACCCACACAGGAATTTGCATCCCCTTTCTAACTTGTTTTATTGCTTATTTACCACTAGTAGTATGTATTTAGGAAAAAAAAACACGAAAAAAATGAGTAACATTGATTTGATTAGATTTTCTTTTTACGATTTTGTTTTCAAATGAAGATGAACTCTGTTGAATTAGGTTTGGATAACATTACTATTAAAAGGAGACTTTAAAAAAAAAAAAAAAAAAAAAAAAAAAAAAAAGATAAAATGTTGAAATATCAAATGGGAACATTTTTGAAGTGGCTTTGTTTCGAGTTTCAAACTTCAAGAACTCATCATCGTCGAGCCCAACATTCATGCCTGATAAGAAAACGCTGAGATTTTGGGCTCTGTAACAAGGGCTATTCTGCCTTCTGGGACTTTTCAGGTAACTGGGCTATGGCCCAAGATAATATTTAGCGGTCATAATTATGTAGGATCCAAGAACATCTCTCAATCTCTCTCGCTCCATATGTATAAAACAGTGTTATCTTATTTTAATCCTCACCAATTTTTGACGTAACAGTCACAGTAATTATTGATTTATCAACTATTTTTTTAATTTAAATCTCACAGTATTTCCAACCGTATTTTTTGAAATTCCTGTCTCTAAACATTTAATCTGTTCGTTCTAAAAATCTGGATATTGAAATGTGAGATTTTCGAATTTGTGAGCCACAAATTTTTTAATTTGTTCGGAATTCAAAAATTTTGAAATTGCTATATATTCAAATATTAAGTATTAAAATCAATTTTCTTTTTATCATCTAAATAGTGAAATAGTTTATAATATATAAAACACCAAAAAATAATACAGAATTTAGAAGAATACTATAGTATAATTTATTCATATAATAGTCACAAGTTCAAAATTATGGTTAAATTAAAACCGTGTTTTTCAGTTTTTGAACTGAGATAATAAACACTAAATAAAGCAAGCATAATAAAAGTAAGGGGGAATTGCCAAATACTCCCTAAGATATAGATGAATTTGTCAAATAATTCAACTTGTAGATTTAAGTCAAATGGTCCCTCCTTTTTGCCAAATAGTCCAAAATTATGATATGAATATACCACAATACCCTTACTATTAAAATAACTAATAATAATAATAATAATAATAATAATAATAATAATAATAATAAAATGGTCCACAACCTGCCGCCGCCGCCGCCTGCCGGAAAATTTTCCGGCGAGATTTTTTTTTTTTTTTTTTTTGTGCCCACTAGCACATCGCATTACAAACACTAGCATCTTGGTTAGTGTATTAGTTTCTGGACAGAAGAGTATTGGTTATTGTGTTCGGGCGTATTGGTTTCTTGCAGTGTAAAAAAAACCTAATACTTCTTAGTTACGACGTCACCTACCACTTAAGAAAGAAATACAGAGCAGAAAGAAGAGAAAAAGAAAGAAGCAAAGGAGYTAAGCTATTCATGTTAAACACCAACACATATCATTAGGTTTGAAATACCCCTACATTGTATTACAAATATCGATACCTTGCAGCACAAGAACCAACACAKTGGTATGCACAACCTAATACCATCCACRTTTTACATTTCASAACTTGCAAAACACTACAACAATTGTACGTGCAGAGACMTAACATGTCAAAGGCTAAAAACTTCACAAATACTTCCTACTCCTCTACTTCCTAGAAAACGCACAAGAACCAAGACATGTTTTTCTGCCCATGGCCAACTCCTCTACTTCTTGAAATTGGAGAAATCGAGTACATCTTTCTCCAACTGATTCTTCATGTGATTGACATCACTCAAGAGAAGTGTTGCACAATACTTGGCTCTCAACAAACGTCTCTCATCACGCTACAAAAAAACACACACAAAAAATAAATAAATTTACCTATCCTTTTCAAATTAAAAGCGAAACTTATGTATAACAAGTTTACTTACTTTTTTCAAATTTGGATTTTCATAGGGATGTCCCCTAAAAAATTCCATGTGATTCATAAGGAAGATACCACAGTCCCCATTGGCCCCAACACATCCCTTCCACGCGAAACGAACATCTTCAACAATGTACTGCTCAATATCGCCTGCTTTCGGGTGTTTTTTCTCTTCAAGGAAAATAGCCATTTGGGTTTTCTGTAAAAATTCAAATCAGAAATTGTACTCACACATATACATTTGCCTTCAATTGAAAAAAAAGTCTAAAATACTATCCAGATAGCTTACCACAGTATTTTGTAGATTTTCATACAACACATTCTTCAATTTTGAATGCGTCATATTGTCCAGATTTTGCACTTTTTATTTTTTTCAGATATGTTTCGATGGGAAAGACAGTAATCAACAACGTCTTTCTCTTTCCGACTCATGTCACCAGATGACTTCATGTACTTCCTCATAAATACGCATTTGAAATCACTAGTCTCCCTTACAGGCCAAGAATCATCTGGTAAAATTTAAAACAAAAAAATAATACTTCAGAGCACAAACACACATACTCCACATACAGAAAACACAATACTTCGTAGCACAAAAACACATACTCCACATACAAAAAAATAATACTTCAGAGCACAAACACACATACTCCACATACAGAAAACACAATACTTCATAGCACAAAAACACATACTCCACATACAGAAAACCAATACTTCATATCACAAACACACATACTCCACAAACAGAAAACCAATACTTCATAGCACAAACACACATCTTCCACAAACAGAAAACCAATACCTCATAGCACAAAAACATATACTACACAAACAGAAAACCAATTACCATGCACGCATGCATCAGTTTGATAATTGTCTGCATGTTGGATATTACCATTTTCCTTTAAATCTTGTCCCGCGAGTGAGCCCAACACAAGCATAATGAAACCATTCACCTCATGGCACTGTCAAGAAAAAAAAAGAAAAAAGAAGTTAAGCTTAGACAATGATACAAATAATCAAATTAACAAACACTTGACAAGACAAACCCATAAACAACATGATACAAATCAATTAATTAAAAAGGATTAAGTTTGAACTCATCTTCATTCATTTCCCAAGCTCATCTACATAAATTAATGAATTGTAAATTGCAATAACAAAATATCAAGCTACTCAAGTTTTAAAGAACTAGGATCCAAAGGATATTCGTATCCTAAATCCATTGCACAAGATATATCGAGGTGGGGATTTCTAATTGTCTGTTTTTGTTTTTTACATGTCTATGTTGATTTTAAGACCAGAGTGAGAAAGCACAAATTACAAACTGAAATGTACACATAAAAATCAGGATTCAAGGGTAATCTCCGATACATAAAACGTAAGAAGCATGAAACGGAAATGCATTTCTAAGAAATAATGACAATAATAAATAATAAATTTGCAGACGGTTTCATATATGAACCARAAAAGGTACTCGACTATTATAGAGAGCAAGCAAAATCCAGAAAAGGTTAATTGAACTCCAKTTCCCCTTATTGCACACTCATACCAACTGCTCATTTCAAACATATATCACCCGGACCCCCATTTCTCCACCAGCAAAATCGGCAGCATAGCACAGAAAACAACGGTGCGCGAGACCAACAATCGTAAAATACCACCCACAAGGGTTTTGACGGGACAGCTAATTTAAATCCAGTGATTAAAGCATAACACATCAAATTCACAATAGAGGAGAAATGAAAAACGTACATAAATTTTAGGTGCTGATGGAGAACAGACAGAGTGCAAAGAAAACACGGCATCGCTCGCCGTCCAAGAAGAACTTAAAAGAATCGCCGATGGTCATGCTTTGGCTACGTCCCGCAAAGTCACTGTTTCCGTCCTCGTCACCCCCTTTGTATTTGTTAAGATCACACCTGGTTAGATTTAAAATCAACTGAGGGTAGCCGGGCCTTTTTCTTATCCCGGTTTGTAAACTGCAGAGATTGTACGTCCCATTCTTCGCATCGTCATCACCAAGAACGGAGATAAAAAAAGGACCAGAATTGTGTGGTGAGGCGGTGAGGCGGTGTTGAGGCACCGTGTGTTGTGTGGTGGTGAAGAGAGCGCACGGCGATGGAGAGGTGGCGACGAATTAGGAGAGCAGATTTGGGCGCACGAATTGAAGGCGATGAAGGAAGGAGAATTAGGGCTGATTCGAATGGGAGAGGAATAAGTGAATTTTGATGGGAAGGAAGGCCAAATTGGTAATTGTACAATTATGTATGGAGTATTTGGCATTTTTTAAAACTAGTTGGGGTATTTGACAAACACATTTTTCTAGGGGGAGTATTTGGCAATTCCCCCTAAAAGTAACCATAAAAATAAATTTAATTACATGCCACAAATAAAAAAAATCATGAAGTAATTACAGACCCCAAATAAAGAAAACTTGGCATTAAAAAAAAAAAGCAAGGCATCAAAATTATTATAGACCTCAAATTTAACAAATTTGGAGAAAAAAAAAAGGAAAATATTAAAACATATCAAAAACTATATTAATCAGTATTTTGAATTGAAATAATAAACATTAACTAAAGCAAGCATAATAAAAGCAATCATAAAAATAAGTTTAATTACATGTCCCGGATAAAGAAAAAAACCATGAGAATAAATTAAATTACAGGCCCCAAATAATTAAGTATTTGGCATACAAAATAAAAAAAAGCAAGACATCAAAATTATTACAGACCCCAAATTTAACAAATTTGGCAAAAAAATAAGAAAACATTAAAACATATCAAAATTGAATAATTGTTGATCTACTTGCATAATTAAACTCTAAGAAAAATTTGGTATCTTCTACAACAATTTAATTTTAAAAAATCAGAGATGACCTAATCCGATTTATTTGCACAATTAGAATCCTAAACAAAGAAAATACATTAAATCAGTTTTTTTATTCATAATTTTTTATCACAAGTCGGAATCACATTTTCAGTAAATCAGATTGCATCCGATTTTTTTGCCTAATTAAAGATATTTAATATATCAAAAATGCACCAGATCTGATCTATTTATTTATTTTGTAAAATCAACCAATCAAGAACTGACAAAATAAAATAAAATCGGATACAATCACATAAAGGAGGGAATATGAAATCTCATTTGTTTGGGTTATAGAATTCCAAATTGAATTGCTAGGGTTTCAACTAACTATCCCTATAAATATCAGGACCTATTCCTTGCAAATCAGCTTCGATACAGAACCATTTCCCACCAAATGTGTATGTACTTTTTCTCTATTTTCAAAATTTGGGCAATAAAAATTTTTGGTAAGATGCCTCCTGTTCTTGACTCATCAAGGATATCGACCGAACTAATAGGACAACCCTTAAGCTAAGGGTTGGTCAGTTTTTTGCTTGGTCAGGATTTGATGACAATGAACAATAGTCTTCTATTGAGATCGTTTTACATGATTTGGAGGTAATTATTGATGCTCAATATTATTATTATTATTATTATTATTATTATTATTATTATTATTATTATTATTATTATTATTATTATTATTATATATATATAGATATAGATATAGATATAGATATAATTGGATTGTCAACTAATTCTTCGACTAATCAATTAAATTGACTTAAATTGTCTTAAATAATGTAAAACAGAGAGGTCGAATTGCTGGTGTGATAAAGAAGATCTGTGTAAGATTATTCGAGAAGCGAATTGTTGAGAGTCGCGTTTACGCGATTCGAAATTATTATGTGGAAAACAACATCGGAAAATTCTGTACTACAATGTCCAAACTCAAAATTATTTTTCATGCTAAAACGCTTTTAGTCGACGTGAAGGATGATTTGTTCCCTAATTGCATATTTGATTTTCATAATTTCTCAACACTCACCGACATTAACAAAGCTGAAGAGACCATGTTGTTTGGTTAGTTTCTTTATACTTTTGATATTTAAGAATATATATAATTGTTCGATTTTATTTAATAATTTAATTTAAATCTTTATTATATATATAATTGGAATGGTATACGAGATTCATAACCCCCAGGAGAAATAATTAATAAGTGGACGACGGATGCGATTGATTGAGATTATTATCGAGAATTTAACGTAAGTTTCAATTATAGTGTTTTGCATCAATATTATTATAAATATTGTTTCTTGTATTGTATTTGTATTTATATTAATTAATAATTAAACTTTGTAATAATTTGGTATTGTGGTGATCGTTGAATTAGTTGTACTCTTTGGGGCGAGTACGTTGATCAAGTCTTGACTTCTGAAAGCGGTCTTTCCCTAGACCCTCTAGTTATGATTTTACAAATGTGGCATGCAAAAGTTTATATAGGTAATAATATGTTTGGGATGATTGCGTAGTGTTTGTTGTTATCGATTATATATGTTTGATAAATTGAGCATGTGTTGAAAACTTGATGTAAGTTTTTAATTTCTGTACTGATTTATGAATTGAAGTGTGTTTTTCACTTTGGATTTATGTAGAAATAAAGCAGATTTTTTTTTCTATTTTATGTATACGTTTTATATTTAATTTACTATAAATGAATATATTAAATATGAGAATGTGCTACAAATATTCGTTGATTTTTTTTATTTCAGTACTGATTTTTAATTAGTTTGAAATACAGTTTCAGTTTCTGGACTTTTTTTTTTCTTTTCATTTTTGGTTTCTGTATATGTTTTCTATTTAAAAAAAATCGGATTATGCATATATCCGATGTATTTTTTTATTTCAGTACTGATTCTTAATTAACATGAAATACAGTTTCTAATTTCTGGATTTTTTATTTATTTTATTTATTTTTGGTTTTTGTATATTATTTCTATTTAAATCTATCTTTAATTTATTTTTCAATATATTTATGTGGAATTAAATCAGATTTTATTGAAGTAATGAAACTAACTATTTTTTTAACTGATTTTTTTTTTCAAATCTATTCTATACTGTTTCTTTATTCTTGAATCTGTTGTACTATAAATTAATTAGCATTTTTGGTTTGTTTTTTGTATTTTTTAACATTGTTTGACCAATTTATTAAATCTGAGTTTTTGTTTCATTATGTTTTACAAGTTTGTGGAATTGAAAAGTGTTTGTTAAGCTGAATTATTTTTTAGATTTATTGTATAGTATTCCTTTTATTCTTTGATCTAAGAAATATTGGTTTTGTTGTTTGTAGATACTGTTATACTTTCAAATTCATTTGAGATGACGAAATTGATTACATCTAATGTTGTGCTGGAAATCGTCAATTTTAAAGGCAGGTATGTTTTTAGTTTTATACATAGTGTAATAAAAGGATGGTAAATACCTTATTTATTATTTATGTACAGTCTTTTAGAATTAGAATTTCAATAAATACATAATCCCGAAGGGCTCTATCAATCTGACTAAGAGTATTAACTGTTGTAGTTTAACGCTTTCGCGTACTGAAGTTGATGAGATTGCCTCCGGTAATGTTATTTTCCAACCAATCGATTATTTGTATACAGTCAATGAGGTGCGTTTATTTTATAGTTGTGGTATCCTTAAATATTCTATTGATGATTAGTTTTTAATAGTGTACTATTTCAATACAAACCATGTACGTTTTGGATATTATATTAAAAATAAATCTAATATATGGGATGAACATTAACAAAATATAATATCATACATTCTCATAAATTGCATACCCATATTCCCAAGATGACGATTTAAAAGAAATGTGATATATAGGATGAACATTAACAAAACAGAGTATCAGACATTTGACAATTGCATACTAATACCCAGTATAATTATATTAGGTTAGTTACAGTTTGTGATTATGTTTCTATAATCAATCTCAATTTAACAAAATTTAAGAAAACATTAACTAATAGGCATATTAGAATTCTTTTATCAAAACCATGGGGGTGTATTCATTTGAAACTTATAAAGACATTTTAAGATTTGTTTGACTATAAGATTTATTTGGATTTTTTTTATTGATTTTACATATTTGTAGGGAGTTTATAAAAGTTTTGTGAAATCTCATGTTTAAATATGGGATTTAGTGGTGGGATTTGGTATATATAATTTAATGTAGAAGTCTAGGAAAATCCAGTCAAATTACAAATAAAAAAAGTAGACTTATTAAACACCTCATGACAATTTAAGAATTCAAAATATCTCAAATGAATACCATGAGACTTTTATGGACATTTAGTAATTTATTAGAAATCTCAATTAAATACCTCAAGACTTTTATAAGTTTTAAAATGTTTTAATTAAATACATCAGAATTTTAGAAATCTTAAAATGTCTTTAAAAGTTCAAAATGAATACAATTATTTGTTGCATCCTTATAAATTAATCATACTAAAATAAAGTATCTATTTATTATTTATTAATAAATGAATCTTACATTATCCAATAAAATTATTGAAATGTAATTTTATAATAAACAAACGACTTTGTCATAATACATTGTTTGATTTTTTCTTAAATATAAATAATGTAAAAAAAGAGCATATGTAGTAATTTTCTGTTTATACTTATAATACAAAGATGTTTTAGAATTTGATAACATGCAAATACAATTGTTTAAAATTATTTTCATAATTCCAAATAATGTTTTTAAACTGAAGAACAAGTAGAAAATGAAAAGATCGCAACTTAGTTAATTTACATGTGTTTGAATGAAATCAAATAGATCTACCTTTAGTTTGAATCTGGCCCGTTGAGGTTGTTCAAAACTTGCTCTGGATATGGCCCATTCGCTGCTCAACCCACATTTAGATCTGGACAACCGATAATTTGATCAATAAATAAACAAACAAAAAACTTAATATTATTCGAATATATATATAAAAAATAATTCATACCAGCGGATCCAGTGACCGTCAAAATCAACATTTGACCCCATATCAACTATGAGAACAACAGAATGTACGATTAAAACCAAATATCAGTACACAACGAACTCAGACAAAAAAAAATTATTGCCAAAAAGTTCAATTGAAAAAAAACTTATTGAAATTTAGAAGCTAAACCCCTAATTCAGACGAATACCTGATGACCAAAATCATTAATTACATGCATGTGTACTAAAATACCTTTAAATTATAGATCTGGTGTAGATCTATAATAATTTTTCAGAATGTTTAGAATTTAAAAAAAAACAATAAGTATGAATTTTTTACACAAAAAACTTAGAATTGATGGATGACATGCAGAGACACATTTGGAAATGGGAAGTGAGAGAGAGGGCGGGTGAAATTAGATGTTTCATCTGGGATCTCATGACGTAGGTGTGTTGTGTGTAAGAGATGGAGGTTAACTGGACATAAATGGTGAAGAGATGGAGGTTAACTGGACATAAAATAAAGTTGAATCGTTTGTAATTGTAAGATTAGATTACGACATTGTCAGATTGTTTATCAAATATATTATTATTCAATTTCATATGGATTGAAAATTCTACCTTTGTTGTACTTGTATTTTATACATAGATTAACATATAAATATATAGTTGAAAGTTAACTTAATATATTGGTGGGAGTTTTTAAATCGCCAGGTCATTTCAGTAATATTTCAGTAATATATCTGGTAAAGCATGCATTAAAAAATTTAAGTGCAAAGCTCATTAATGTATATTAATTTAATTTTGTTTATTTAAATATTTATGATTTGGTTTTCAACTGTCTAATTGTTAAAAGCAGTATGGGACGAGACTCCAATGATGCACAAATATTGCTTTGAGACTGTTAAGAAGAGCTTACATGATATAATGGAGGATATCGATCCGCCCAACAAGCACATACCATTTGGTGGCAAAACTGTTGTGTTTGGTGGAGACTTTCGCCAGATATTGCCTATTGTTCCCAAGGGCAGCTGAGATGACATAGTGAATGCTACTATCAATGCGTCCAGCATGTGTTGAAGCTCACTTAGAACATGAGACTCCAGAGTTTCGGTGACAGACGAGAACGTGTTAAGTTTGAAGAGTTCTCCAAATGGATTTCCAGCATTGGAGATGGAAAGATAGGAGGTCTGAATGACGGTTGTGCTGCTATATAAATTCTAAATGATTTCTTCTTTTGATTTTCGGGCGAGACCCATTACAGCTGTTGTTGAGGATACATATTTGATGTTTAGATACTCTATTAATGACCCGTATTCATGAAAGATAGAGCCATATTGGCCCAAATCTAGATGTTATGGATTCAATCAATGAGTGCATGAACAGTCTGAACTCGAGTGAGGGGTACACCTACCTGAGTTCAAATAATTCATGCATATCTGACGGTGAAAATGACTTCTTGAGTGATTTGCACATGTCTGAATTCTTGAATGATATAAAGTGTTATGGGGTGCCCAATCAAGAATTGCATCTGAAGGTGGGGAATTCTCTTATGTTATTGGGAAAAATATACCACTACATGAGATTATTTAACAGGACGAGATTAGTTATACAAGACTTTCCACGCACGTCCTTAAATGAAAAATTCTAACTGATGCAAAGGCCGGTGAAAAAGTGTTGATTCCCCAGATGGGTCTAATACCTTCTGAAGAATCTTGTATTCAGTTATGGTCAGTTATATTTTGTTATATTGCATGTCACTCATCGAAATGGTTCAAAGATATTAGTTTGTAGTGATGATGATTCGGGATGGAACATGGCCAATAATGTAGTGTACAAAAGTATTCAGTAACATATAATCTTAATGTTCATGTATATAGGGTGGATTCGATCTATAATTTATGTAGTGTGGATTTTTTCGTTATTTCTCTCTGTTTCTTTATATAGTCACATAGTAAATAATAATAAAAATAATATTAATATAGTTTTTATTTCTATATTTTTGTTTCACCTAGACAACCTGCCACCAAAGAAACTGCACCTTCGCTTGAAAATTTCCTGACCTGCTATGCACAAAAACACGTTAGAAAGGACCACCGGGGATTTTCCGGTGGAAACCTCTCCGATGCTCCAGTCAGTAAGCGTTTTGATCGGAAGGAAATAAAAGCAGGAGAAGAATGCTTCAGATTACATACCTTTCATCTCCAAGGCTTGGTGTATTTATAGTTTCCCATTGTGGGGCCCTTCCGAGATCCCGAAAACAGAATTCCGCGAATCTCGGGCCGTTATTCACAATAGCCAAGTCACCCTTTTCCGCCTAGAAAAACCAGACCAGGAAAGTACCAGATTGTTCCCTCTCATTCTGGGAGGGGTCAGATCAGGGCAAATATCCAGAGTGAGCCAGATCAGGAAATCTCTAGCAGTGTAAGCTAGGATCACGGCGATATTCATCCAGGTCTAACCAACCAGGTCTGGTATTTACATCAGGATCATTTCAGGGCACACCAACAAGTCCCCCCCTTAAAATGGTTGGGGCAGACCTGTACATCTCTAGAGTTTGCTCCAGGGCCGCTAGGGCCCCACCTGTCTTCACAGATTCCTTACATGTACAAATCCCAAAAAATCCGCCTTTTGATCAGGTCGAATCACCAAGATTACCTGCGATGCTTTACCTTCAGAAACGGTTACCATGCCAGACACGTCTCCTCGGGTACTATACCATTGACAGGTCAGCGACGGTTTCAATCCCCAGCACGTCTCTTCGGGTACTGTTTCTCTGACAGGCATTAAATGCGGGAATCCCATCAAGATCCCGCTTTTCCCTCGAATTCCATTTTTTGAAAATATTCTTTCCCTTTTATCTCCGCGGTTTCCTCTTTCTTCCTCACTTTTCATATTCTCCATTACTCAGACGCTCTTGCTCTCTATCTCTCTCCAAAAAAGCGATTCAGTATTCTTCTCCAAGTTCATCGTTTTTCGATCATCTTCACCACTAGGTACTTTTTCGATCCTTCTTCTTTTCCAATAATATCAACATCGTCGTCCTCCTCTTCCGCCAATTTCGTTACTGCAAACTCCTCCCCGACGGCATCAATTCCTTCTTTGTCGTCGTCTTTTGAGTATCCTCCTCTTATTCCGACCGACCATATATCTGCTCTATCCTTAATGATAGAACAGTAGAAAACTTGAGGTATAAATACCAGGTGCCGGAGGAATTCTCGTTTGTCAATCCTCGTGGCGGCATGATGGCGTATCATGTGCTGGCCGATCACCTTACTTTCTTCATTGAACAGTTCCAGGCGGGGTTACGTCTTCCGGTGAACCCTCTGATATTAGAGATAGCCCGGTTGTACAAAATCCTGGTGCACCGATTTGTCCCTAACTCTTTTAGGATAATTATAAGTTACAACCTGGCCATGAGATATGCAGGTCTTGATCTTACAGCCCAGACCTTCTACCAGCTCTTCCAGGCTTAGAGCTCCTCTCCTGGCTACTTCTATCTATGTGCCAGAGCTGTTGTTCACTTTCTTACAGGCATCCCTTCCTCCACCAAGGCCTGGAGGAAGAAGTTTTTCTTCGTGCACTGTTTAGGGGATTGGGGCTTCCCTCCCCGATCTATTGAGCAGTTGCCCGCTCACCCTCACCTATCCGTAGGGGACAGATCTCCTCGGATACAAAAGATAATCTCAACTTTAAATGAGAACGTCTTCTATCTCTCCCTACTTCTTCTCTATTCAGTTTTAGATTTTCTCAATGATTGGGAGGAGTCAAGTCCCTTAACTCCCAAGATTGGTAAAGAAATATTTACTGCTCTGTCCTCCCATTGCTCTTCAATTGATTTATGTCTTATGACAATCTAACTAACTTATCCCCTTCTCTTCTTCTTCTTCTTCTTCTTTTTTTAGAAAACATGATGTAAAGGATATTGGCTGCTCGTCAAAGAGAAGCTGAGGCGGGTTCAGAGCAGAGAGCCCCGGAGGTAGAGCTTCCTCGAGCTGAAGCAGGAGGGTCAGGCACTTCTTGGTACCTTCCTACCCCCGATGTGGAGGTGATCATCCCCTCGAACTCGGGGGAAGAGAGGACTCGCCGTCCGGCGAAGAGGGCTCGCTCCGGCACGGAGGGGGCGTTTGCTTCAGGGGTTAAGGTTCCTACCCCCAATGACACATGGTTTACCCATTCTTCTGTCCTGAACTGCCCTGGTCCAATAGTAGTTCAATTTATCCAGGGACAGTGCCCAAGTGCCGACAGAGCCACCTTGGAGAAGTGGTCTGATCCTGACCTCATTGAATCTCTATGCCAAGATGAAGACAGGGTAAATTTATTTCCCTTGCTTTCTCCCTTCTCCTTTCTTTACATTTTATTAACTCTCCTCTCATTAGGCGGCAGCCAAGAGGTCGATCCTGGTGGCTAGGACTAGGGGGTCCTTGATTAATGCGGACCTAGCCAAGGAGCACAAAAAACTGCAGAAGAAAGAGAGGAGGTTATACAATCTGTGCAAGGAGAGAGGGGCCAAGTTGAAGAAGGTCAAGCTGGAGCTGGCTGAGGTGAGGAAGGCGGAGAAGAAGGTTCTGGAAGTGGCCAGGGCCGAAGCGCGTGACGAGACCTTGGATGAAGCCCGGAGCCTAGTGGACGAGGCCATGGCCAGGGCACATATGGAGGGAAAAACGAAGTTCCTTAATTCTGAGGAGGGGTTAAGGCTAATCCAACTCACTAGGGAAGTCACCCATCGAGCTTTCCTGGGGTCCGAGTTGTTTTATCAAGTGCTTGTCCTAGAGGCCGAAGTGTACTATCACTTTGGCTTAGATGCTCAGGCCAAGTGGGCCAAAGATCAGCCTGCTCTTCCCTTCGACCGAAAGGAGCCGCTCAAACAGCCGCCTGATCCCACCTCGTTTTCTTATGTGCCAGAGCAGGACCACCTGCACATGCTTGATGTGCACAAGTTCGCAGAGCACATCCTCATGAACTTCCATGCTCCTCCTGTTGTTCCAGAGCTGGCTCAACCAGACCAGGGTCTAGCTCTTGCTCTGACCACATCTACTCCCTCCCCAACCTTCGCTGGTCTGGGTGAGCTACCTTGAGGAGCGTCTCCTGGGGCCCTGAGTGCAGAGGACGTGGTGCGCAGCTTGGCTTATTTTGTATTTGTCTTTCATTTTCATAGACAGATCTGTTTGTTTTGCCTGTGTGGCTGATCTGTCTTTTGCTCACTCTTTGTTTTGTAACTGAATAATTTGTCGTTTGATGACTTGTATTTTTAGGGTTTCATAGTTTTAAAGAAACCCTAGTACTATTATTCTCGTGATCACGTGCTTCCCTTTTCTTTATATACGCATCTTTTTGTTTTATGCATTTCATTCTCGTCATGGCCTCTTCCTCTTTGCTTGAAGAACTTGATATTGTAAAGAGAAAAAATCTCTCTTTTCGCTGAGACTTCAAGATTTCTGACAAACTCTCTGTTCTCCGGGAGAAAATTTCTAAAGTGTGTCGGCTTCTGGAAAGGAAGAGGCAAAAAAAAGCGCTTCTACAAGCATGAATGGGCTGATCTCCGCCAACTCAACCGTCATCTGGAGGAAGAAAATGCTGACTTGGTCGAATTGGTAAGTCAGCTTACTGCCATCGCTAGCGAGGACCATGCTATTTCCGGGCGGGCGGATAGGTATCGCCAGCGTCTCCATGAGACCGAGCGCGAGCTGTGGCGTATCCGCCAGATTCTAGCCTCTGACAAGAGGGCTTCGTCTTCCCATGGCTGATTTTTATGTCTGTTCTCGATGTATTTCCCATATTTTGGTTATTTTCATGTGCATTTCATTTTCTGTTTTCCTGTACTTCTAATTAAACTTGCCAAGTTTTGCTTGTAAAAGTGGCGTACGTATCTTCCATTCATGTAATTCTGGCCTTGATGTGTAATGTATGATCTTTTCCGGGCAAGAACTTTTGTTGATAGTTAGATCTGGACTCGCAAAGTAAATTTTAGCCATCCTGGGCTATACTGATAGGTAGGTCAAGAAAATTAGGACATCCATCCTTAGCCAAGCTTGGCTTTTCTGACAATCAGGTCAAGAAAATGGGGCATCCTCCCTTAGCCAAGCCTAGCATTACTGATAATCAGGCCAGGAAAATGGAAAATGGGGCACCTGCCCTTAGCCAATCCTAGCTTTAATGACAATAAGGTCAGGAAAATGGGGCATCAGCCCTTAGCCAATCCTGGCTTTACTGACAATAAGGTCAGGAAAATTGGGCATCCGCTCTTAGCCAATCCTGGCTTTACTGGCAATCAGGTCAGGAAAATGGGGCATCCGCCCTTACCCAAGCCTGGCTTTACTAACAATCAGGTCAGGAAAATGAGGCATCCGCCCTTAGCCAATCCTGACTTTACTGACAATCAGGTCAGGAAAACGGGGCACCCACATTTAGCCAATCCTGGCTAGACTGACAATCAGGCCAGGAAAATGGGGCATCCGCCCTTAGCCGATCCTGACTTTTGACCATTAGTTCAGTCTGCAATAAAATATGGATAGACTCAAATTACCATTAAATAGATTTCATAAAACAATCTTACACATAGTATTTTCGTAAATTTGATACATTCCACGCTCGGGGTAGCCCAACTCCATCCATCTGTTCTAATTCATAGGCTCCGCTAGCCAGAACTCTAGTGATCTTTTAGGGTACCTGCCAAGTGGCATCCAGTTTTTCCTTGGGTTTTCCAAGATCAGCTCTACGCAACACCAGGTCTCCCACTTGAAAACATCTTTTCACCACTATTTTATTATATGCCGCTCTGACTCGTCCCCCACATGTGTTTGATCCTAACGGCAGCATGCTCCCTCTTTTCCTCAACCAAGTCCAATGCATCCTGTATTAATAATTCATTCTGATCCGTATCGAAGTTTTTGATCCGATGAGTTTCCAGGCCTATCTCAGCGGGGATAACATCGTCCATGCCATACACCAGGATAAATGGGGTTTCCCTAATACTCTCTTTAGGATTAGTGCGATAGGCCCAGAGAATTGAATTGAGCTCTTCCACCCATTTCCCGCCTAACCTTTCAAGGCGTGCATTGATCCCTTGCACTAAGATGCGATTGGTCACCTCGACTTGACCATTTGCCTGAGGATGATAGACAGATATGAAGTGTTGGTCTATCCTCATCTTAGCGCACCAGGCTCTGATCTTAGCTCCCATAAACTGCATACCATTATCCGAGACCAGGATCCTAGGGATGCCAAATCGATATACTACGTTTTTCCATAAAAAAAACCCATCATTCCATCCTCCGTAATCTTTGCCAGAGCTTCGGCCTCTACCCATTTGCTAAAATAATCAATGGCGACAATTAGGAACTTCTTCTGAGCGGGAGCTGTGGGGAAAGGTCCGACCAGGTCTATCCCCCATTTTACGAAAGGGCAGGGAGAGCTCATTGTCATGAGCTCTTCTGCTGGCTGGTGAACCAAGGGGGAGATCCTCTGGAATTTGTCGCACTTCCTAATGAAGTCTTCCACTTCTTTTCGCAATAATGTCCAAAATAGCCGTCTCTCATGACTTTGCTTGACAAAGTCTTGGCGCCCATATGATTACTGCAGCAGCCTTCGTGAATTTCTTTGAGGATGTGGGCGCCTTCCTTCCAACTCAGGCATCTCAGAAGAGGTTGTCCAAACCCTCTCCTATACAACTCTCCTTTGATCAGGCAGAAGCGAGAGGATCTGATTCTCACCTTTGTTGCCTCTCATTTATCATCTGGCAGCTCTCCCTTTTTTTAGGTATAATCTGATCGGGTGACGCCAGTCTGTCTCCTCTTCTAAAGCATGTACCTCTTCTTCTCCAAACTCCTGGTATGCAAGCAGGAGAGTGATCACTTTTTCTTGACAATCCGTTGCTGAGCTGGCTACCTTGGCCTGGTAATCAGCTCGGCCATTTTCCTCCCTGGGAATTTGATGGACTGTCAAAGAGCTCATGCTGCCAGCTAGTTCACGAAACTAGGTTAAATATTTGTGCGAGGTATTCTTCTCTGGTTTCGAATTCTCCTTTTATTTTTTTACATATAAGTTGAGAATCTACCCACGCACATACTCGGTCTGCCCCTAAATCTCTTACCATCTGGACCCCTCTCAGCAGGGCCTCATACTCTGCAGCATTATTGGAAAGGGGGTAATTCATGCACACTGCATACTCTGTAGTGACCCCTTCAGGGGTCTATTAACACTACCCCTGCACCACAACCGAGTTTGCTAATAGAGCCATCGGTGTAGACCTTCCATTCCTGTGTCTCCTCGGGAGAGCTGGTCATCTCCTACATGAAGTCCACCAGCGCATGGGCCTTAATTGCTGTTCGTGCTTCGAAATTGATATCAAACTCACTGAGCTTGATTATCCACTTCACTAGGAGTCCCGAGGCCTACGACTTATCCATGACTGCTTTCAAGGGAAAGTTAGTCCTGACTACCACATTATGCGAGAGGAAATAGGGTCAGAGCTTGCGAGCTGTTCTGACCAGAGCCAGCATGGCCCGCTCCACCTCTACGTACCGCAGCTCAGCATCATGCAAGATCTTGATCCAATAGTATACTGGCCTCTGCATCTTTCCTTCTTCCCTGATCAGGACCGTGCTGACATCTTGCTTTCCCACAGATAAATACAACACAAGGGCTCCCCCTGGACAAGTTTGGTAAGCAATGATATCCCGATCAGGTACTCCTTCAATTTTTGAAATGCGTCTTGGCATTTATCATCCCACTAGAATGAGGCTCTTTTTCGCAAGGCCTAAAAAAATGGCAGGCTCTTCTCAGCTAAGCGTGAAACAAACCTGATCAGGGCTGCTATCCGCCCGGCTAAGCATTGCATCTCCTTAACATTTTTCGGGGGCTGCATATCCATGATTGCCTTAACCTTCTCCGGATTTGATTTTATCCCCTTTTCTGTGACTATGTAGCCAAAGAACTTTCCAACTCTTACCCCAAACATGCATTTTTTGGGGTTGAGCTTCATCTTATACCTCCTCAGAGTATCAAAGGTTTCCCTTAGGTCATCCACGTATGAGGCTGCTTTCACGCTCTTGACCAACATATCGTCCACATAGACCTCCATGTTTCGCTCGAGCTGATTTTTGAACATTTTGTCCTCTAGCCGTTGATATGTGGCGCCAGCGTTCTTGAGCCCGAACAGTATGAACACGTAGCAATAGGTCCCTTTTGGAGTTATGAAACTAACTCGTTTCTGGTCATCCTCGTCTAGTGTTTTGCATGTAATTGTTGTGTTTCTCATTGTGTTTTTAGATAGATTTTTATATTGATTTTAGTAGTTTTGAGTCATTTTTCGTTAGGTTTTTAGGTCATTTTTCTTGTTTTATTGTTTTCGTGTTTCTTTTGATTTTATATTTAATTTGGTTAAATGGGTTCAATTAATTGGTGGTTTGGCATAGTTCTTGGGCTTTTATGTTTAAAATTCCTAATTCTAAAGGTGGAGAAATTGAGGGCCAAAATACAAGCCAAGCCATGCCAAAATGAGCCAAAAACTAGCTCCAAAATGCCAAAACATTCTGGAATGGTCGCCAAGAAATGCCTGGACGTGCCAGGACTCGCCAAACGAACCTTGGCGCAAGTTGGCCCGAGCCAAGGCGTGCCCGCGCGCAGCTGCTGCATCCTGCCGAGACCGCGCACAGCCAGCGCGCGCCAGCGCTCGACGCCTACCGAGCAGCTGCCGAGTCCCGCACGCCAACCGATGCTAGCACATGCCAGCGCGCGCCAGCTCTCGGTGCTTGCCGAGACCTATCGGCCACGCCCGGCCATGCGCGCCCAGGCTCGGCCATTGTCGAGCCACCTCAAGCCGAATAGAGCCAAATCAAGCCTAGGGTCAAGCCAAGTGGCTAAGAAGGTCAACACGGGTCAATTTTGGTTAAACCCAGGAATTTCAAGCCTTTTTGGCTAATTTGGCCCAATTAGACCCAATTAAGCCTATTATAAATAGAACATCACTCTCATTTTGTAAAACATCACTCCTTTCCCAACCCTAACTTGGGTTTGGGGTTCAAAATTACACTCAAGCTATTGGATAATTCTCTTTTCTTAGGTTTTGGATTCAAATTCAAGCTTTGATGTATTTTCATTTCTAGATTTAGATTTGCTTTCATGCTTGGACTTGAGTTTGTAAGCCTAAGAAGAATCCAAATACTCCTTTGAATTGTTACTTTTGATGAAATTACATTCAAACTTTGTTTCATTTCTTAATTCAAGTAAGTTTCCTTTCAATTTCATGTTTTATGCTTTATTTCCATGTTTGTTCTTCATTTCCATGCTTGTTCTTCATTATATGCTTTTTGTCTTAGCACCTTGAATTCATATTAGATCTTAAGAATTGGCTATGGAATCTAGATGAGTGACACATCTAGATCGTAGATCGGGTCTTGGATCGTCTTGATTTTGAGATTTTGCTATGCTTTATTTGCAATTTTATTTTCATGCATAGTTTTAGGTTAAATCTTAGATCTACTCTTTGTTGCTTGTTATTTTCCTTAAAGTTCTAAACTTTCATGTCAACTTTCTTTGCTCTTTACATCCATGCTTTCAATTTTTGCTTATTTACATTATTTAGGATTTTATGCATAGTTGTACCTTGTGTTTGCATGCTTGTAATTAGTGAAACAATGCTTGTTTTTGCTTATTTCCTTTATTGCTTTGCATTCTCTATTTGAGGCATACGACGAGGCATCCGACCAACTTGCTATTTCAATTCCTAGATTAGATTAGATAGGTTAATTGCATTATTTTCATATTCCTTTTACTTTTCAAAGCTTGACACACATTGATTCTCTCAATTGAATCGAAATCCGATAATACCAATCCATGAACCTTGTATTTTCTAAAACCACGAAAACACTTCTAACAAAATGGCGCCGTTGCGACTGGCTTGGTTAAGGCTTTCGATTTTCTTGTAGTTTCATTATGTTTTTAGCTTTCTTTGTTATATGACGTTTTTGTTTAGTATGCAAGGTTCTTATAGCTATGGTGGATACATTCCCCACATGGGAGGGCATGGTGCAAACCATGTTGAGAATGCGATGTATAATGGTTGTGTCAACGTGGGAGGGCATGGTGCAAACCATGTTGGGAATGGGATGTATAATGGTTGTGTCAATGTGGGAGGGCATGGTGCAAACCACGTTGCCAATGGAATGAATTATAATGGTTTTGGCAACATGGGAGGGCATGGTGTTTCAAATCCTTATCCGAATATGCAAACTCTGACTCCAGCCCGTATGGGGGTTACGTTGCACCTACTCAATTTCCGAACATGCCAACTCCGAATCCCGGCCCGTATGGAGACTCTCATGCGCTTAATTTCAATCATGCTCCGAATGTGAATTTTAATGCTTATGGTGGAGGTGCAAGTTATGGAGGTTCCGTCAATAGTTCTCCAAAGCCCGATCCGTATGAGTTGTTTGGAGGAGGGAGATCCGTTGTCGCAAGTGCCACCCCACCCCCCCACCCCCACCATCCGCACCATGGCGGATGTTAATAGACCATTTTTGAGGCCGATTTACGTTGGTACCGACAATAGTGCCCCTCCTCCCAATCCTTACGAATTGTTTGGAGGTGGGAGCTTCATTGTCCCAAGTGGCCCCACACCTATAACATCTTCCGTATCCCTCCCTCCCGAATGAACATCTTCTCGAGCAATATATTCCAATGATTATGAAGTGAGTGGAGTTTCTTCTTCACGAGAGCTTGAGTTGAAGAAGAAAATGGCGGAGTTGGAGGCTCAAATTGTTCAAATGTCTAGCCCGGTTCCCTCGTGTGCATTGTGTGGATTATTTGATCACGATTTCACGTCTTATCCTTCAAATCTCTCGTTCAATATGTCGATGTCTCATTTGGAAGAAGTATATAGAGTTCATGGATATCAAGCGGGACTCGCTTGTGCTATGCCTTCTTTTGTTCCACCGCCGACTCATAATCCTCTTGTTACTCCTCAAGTGGGACCACTTGTCCCGGTGAGTGGTCCTACCCCACCCTCCGATCCGACCCTCATGCTCGCCTTGCATTCTTTTCCCGTAGCGTCGGACTCACTCGATACTTTCCTCAATAAGTGTGGGGTAGTTGATAATAAGGTCATCTTGCCATCGGAGGAGGAGGTGTTTTCAATTCCGAGTGTTCTTACTCCTCTTGATTCCACTCCCGTGGACCTCACTTTGCTTTCTCTTCCAAAAAACTCTATTATCGATCGGATATATATGGACATGATCGAAGGTATAGTTGAGCGAGCTTATATGGAGGAATGACCAATGAGGAGGTGGTTGGCCCGAACATCGATATTGAAGAATGTTGTGAAGATGAGCCCCTTGTTCTATATGATAAGTCCGTTGTGCCTCTATGTGACCCCGATTTTTGTGGAGATGATTCTCGATGTGTCGTTGAGGGCAACAATGACTTTTTAGAGGGGGAGGTGGGGGTTATTGTTGATGAGCTTGGAAAAATTGATGATTATCTTGAGGAGGATGAGAAGAGCAATTCAATTACCATCCTTGTAAATTCACATCGAGAGGAAAAGGAGGAGAGGATGGTTGAAGAGATTACAATTCTTAAGGGTGCTATTGATTGGATACCGGGAGTGGTTGAGAGAGTTAACCCTTTGAATTCGACTTTTGATGAAATGGTGAGAGCCGGGACTTGGAGATTGTTGTGGGAAGGCTTGATGTTCGTACTTTCAAAAAGCGAGTGGGTGAAGCCCATTGACTTGGTGCCCGGCTTGTTAGTTCTTGAGGATGAAGAAGGATGGTTATTGGCCACGAGGGCTTTAACGGGTTGGAGGATGTTGATCGAGTTTAAGAAGTCTCATGAGGCCACAAAGAAAGATTGTTTCCCTCCCCCGTTTATCGACCACGTGATGGAAAAGCTAGCCGGTCAATATTCCTTTTGCTTTTTCGATGAGTCGTAGTGGCACTTCAAAACCACCATCCCACCCGAGGGCCTAGCTGAGACAAGCTTCAATTGCCCATTTGGAATGTTTGATTTTTGGCGGATCTTATTTGAGTTATGCAATGCACTAAGAACGTTCCAAAGAGTAGATCCTCTCGACAAGGAGGAGATTGTTTTGGTGGACCCTCACGTGATCTTTCCACCTTTACCAAAAGGGAGTACATCAAGCTAATGATGTAAAACAAGCTCTTCTTGGGAGGCAACCCAAGTTCTTCTCGTTTATTCCTTTTATTTTCTTTCTTTCTTACTTTCTTTCTTCTTAAAATGAAAATCCAATAAACATTTGAAAAATTGAAAAAAAAAATATTTTGTTGAGATTCGTGTACATATTTTCTTGAGTTTTTTTTTTAATTTCGTGTGACTCTCCTGTATAGTGTGTTGTTTTCCGACTTCAACATTGGGCGATTGGATAAGTGAGTAGCGTTCATGAAGCTGGGAGATACTAGCCATGCTCGATTTTTGCTTGGATTGCTTAGATGCCTAGGTGGACCCCACCGAGCTCGACAAAAAACTTGTTCAGTTAAGGAAGTTTCTATTCCCCTCCTTTTACTTGGTTTTCATTAAAATGCGGGCAATGCATGGTTTAAGTGTGGGGTGGGTAGTGGTTAGGGTCCCGGTTTTTATCAAGCATGATTTGTTGTTCTTAACTTGAGCCTTGGCAAAGTGACGCATTCTTGGCGAAGTGACGCTTACTATTTGCGCATTTATATGGTTGAGTCGATTTTTGTGTCATTTGTTTATTACATTGTTGAACAACTCCACGTGCTTGGAAGTTTGAATAGTTTACTTGTCGAGTTTTTTGCATGTTTATGGCCTCTTGTGTGAAGGGTTGAATTTTTTGTGCTTCGTCCAAACCCGCCTATATATATATATATATATATATAATATTATATATATATATATATATATATATATATATATATATATATATATATATATATAATCAATATTTCTCGTGAAAATATTGCAAGGCTCTAAAAGCTCTTTTGATCTTGCTCCCAAATTCGGTGCATACTAGTGAGTAGCCTTGTGTGATTTATCGGCTTGCTTGCATTTTTATGGAAATTTGCATTAAGGAGGTTTGACTTTGCTTGTACATGATTGAATTCGAAAATGACCTCGAGGGCACATATATCACCCTTGTTCCGGCCATATCCATATATTTAAGCTACTTTAAAAGTCCCAAATGAGCCCCCTTGAGCCTATGTCCCGTTTCTTGTTAGCCGAGCTTGATTTTAGCTCTTATATCTTCATAATTGTGAGGTGAGAGTGTATATTGTGAGTTGACTAGAAATGTGAGGGAATCGATTGTGGGTTTTGAGTTTCTTATAAAAAAAAAGAAAAAAGGAAAAAAAAAAAAAGGAGAAGAAAAATAATACTCCAACACAAATCATGAAAAGTGATTAAGCGTGCGTTCAAGTGAAAAGCCTAATTTAGAGGCTAAGTTTAGTAAAAAGAAGCAAATTCAAAAAGCTTTAAGTGTTGTGAAATAAAGTCGGAAAAGCGTGTGAGTATACGAAAGGGTTTCGAAAGAATGTTTGGTGAATTGGGAAGGGTGAAGCGACCATAAGCTTCGGGTTTTAGAAATTAGGATTTTATGTGTTATTGATCGCGTTTGATCGTGTGTTAGCCACTATATCCAAATGTTTCATACCTTACCAAAGAGCCAACATTACAACCCATAATAAAGACCTCTTTCAATGCTTATTTAGTCATGTACTATGAGCAATCTTGAGCGTCCGATTTGTGAAATCTTGACAAGGTGCATGTATTGACTGACTCGAGCGTAAATACGTCCTATATGCACTTGAGCGAATTGAGCGAATGCCCTCAAAATTCCAATTGAGAGGATGTCATCGATTTGGTTTGCATTTGGAAAAGAGTAATACGAGCAATTCTTGACAATAGCGAGTCTATGTTGATACTATTATCATATTAATAAAGATAAGCACAAGAATTTCTCATTTTACACAATGTTCATTTCATGTGCACTCTCGATCATTTTCGTTGTTCGAGGACAAACAAACCGATAAGTGTGGGGTAGTTGTTTTGCATGTAATTGTTGTGTTTTTCTTTGTGTTTTTAGATAGACTTTTATACTGATTTTAGTAGTTTTGAGTCGTTTTTTGTTAGGTTCTTAGGTCGTTTTTCTTGTTTTATTATTTTTCGTGTTTCTTTTGCTTTTATATTTAATTTGGTTAAATAGGTTCAATTAATTGGTGGTTTGGCATAATTCTTGGGTTTTTATGTTTAAAATTTCTAATTTTAAAGGTTGAGAAATCGAGGGCAAAAATAAAAGCCAAGCCGTGCCAAGACATGCCAAAATGAGCCAAAAACTAGCTCCAAAATGCCAAAACATTCTGAAATGGTCGCCAAGACATGCCTGGACGTGCCAGGACTCGCCAAACGAACCTTGGCGCAAGTTGGCCTAAGCCAAGGCGCGCCCGCGCGCAGCTGCGACATCCTGCCGAGACAAATGGCGCCGTTGCGACTCGGCTTGGTTAAGGCTTTCGATTTTCTTGTAGTTTCATTGTGTTTTTAGCTTTCTTTGTTATTTGACGTTTTTGTTTAGTATGCAAGGTTCTTATAGCTATGGTGGATACATTCCCCACATGGGAGGGCATGGTGCAAACCATGTTGGGAATGAGATGTATAATGGTTGTGTCAACGTGGGAGGGCATGGTGCAAACCATGTTTGGGAATGGGATGTATAATGGTTTGTGCAATGTGGGAGGGCATGGTGCAAAACCACGTTGCCAATGGAATGAATTATAATGGTTTTTGGCAACATGGGAGGGCATGGTGTTTCAAATCCTTATCCGAATATGCAAACTCTGACTCCAGCCCGTATGGGGGTTAGCGTTGCACCTACTCAATTTCCGAACATGCCAACTCCGAATCCCGGCCCGTATGGAGACTCTCATGGCGGCTTAATTTCAATCATGCTCCGAATGTGAATTTTAATGCTTATGGTGGGGGTGCGAAGTTATGGAGTTTCCGTCAATAGTTCTCCAAAGCCCGATCCGTATGAGTTTGTTTGGAGGAGGGAGATCCGTTTGTCGCAAGTGGCACCCACGCCCCCCACCCCCACCATCCGCGACCATGGCGGATGTTTAATAGACCATTTTTGAGGGCGCGATTTACGTTGGTACCGACAATAGTGCCCCTCCTTCCAATCCTTACGAATTGTTTGGAGGTGGGAGCTTCATTGTCCCAAGTGGCCCCACACCTATAACATCTTCCGTATCCCTCCCTCCCGAATGAACATCTTCTCGAGCAATATATTCCAAATGATTATGAAGTGAGTGGAGTTTCTTCTTCACGAGAGCCTTGAGTTAAGAAGGAAAATGGCGGAGTTGGAGGCTCAAATTGTTCAAATGTCTAGCCCGGTTCCCTCGTGTGCATTGTGTGGATTATTTGATCACGATTTCACGTCTTATCCTTTCAAATCTCTCGTTCAATATGTCGATGTCTCATTTGGAAAGAAGTATATAGAGTTCATGGATATCAAGCGCGGACTCGCTTGTGCTATGCCTTCTTTGTGTTCCACCGCCGACTCATAATCCCTCTTGTTACTCCTCAAGTTGGGGACCACCTTGTCCCGGTGAATGGTCCACCCCACCCCTCCGATCCGACCCTCATGCTCGCCTTGCATTCTTTTTCCCGTAGCGTCGGACTCACTCGATACTTTCCTCAATAAGTGTGGGGTAGTTGATAATAAGGTCATCTTGCCATCGGAGGAGGAGGTGTTTTCAATTCCGAGTGTTCTTACTCCTCTTTGATTCCACCCCGTGGACCTCACTTTGCCTTTCTCTTCCAAAAAATTCTATTATCGATCGGATATATATGGACATGATCGAAGGTATAGTTGAGCGAGCTTATATGGAGGAAATGACCAATGAGGAGGTGGTTGGCCCCGAACGTCGATATTGAAGAATGTTGTGAAGATGAGCCCCTTGTTCTATATGATAAGTCCGTTGTGCCTCTATGTGACCCCGATTTTTGTGGAGATGATTCTCGATGGTGTCGTTGAGGGCAACAATGACTTTTTAGAGGGGGAGGTGGGGGTTATTGTTGATGAGCTTGGAAAAATTGATGATTATCTTGAGGAGGATGAGGAGAGCAATTCAATTACCATCCTTGTAAATTCACATCGAGAGGAAAAGGAGGAGAGGATGGTTGAAGAGATTACAATTCTTAAGGGTGCTATTGATTGGATACCGGGAGTGGTTGAGAGAGTTAACCCTTTGAATTCGACTTTTGATGAAATGGTGAGAGCCGGGACTTGGAGATTGTTGTGGGAAGGCTTGATGTTCGTACTTTCAAAAAGCGAGTGGGTGAAGCCCATTGACTTGGTGCCCGGGCTTGTTAGTTCTTGAGGATGAAGAAGGATGGTTATTGGCCACGAGGGCTTTAACGGGTTGGAGGATGTTGATCGAGTTTAAGAAGTCTCATGAGGCCACAAAGAAAGATTGTTTCCCTCCCCCGTTTATCGACCACGTGATGGAAAAGCTAGCCGGTCAATATTCCTTTTGCTTTTTCGATGAGTCGTAGTGGCACTTCAAAACCACCATCCCACCCGAGGCCTAGCTGAGACAAGCTTCAATTGCCCATTTGGAATGTTTGATTTTTGGCGGATCTTATTTGAGTTATGCAATGCACTAAGAACGTTCCAAAGAGTAGATCCTCTCGACAAGGAGGAGATTGTTTTGGTGGACCCTCACGTGATCTTTTCCACCTTTACCAAAAGGGAGTACATCAAGCTAATGATGTAAAACAAGCTCTTCTTGGGAGGCAACCCAAGTTCTTCTCGTTTATTCCTTTTATTTTCTTTCTTTCTTACTTTCTTTCTTCTTAAAATGAAAATCCAATAAACATTTGAAAAATTGAAAAAAAAAAATATTTTGTTGAGATTCGTGTACATATTTTCTTGAGTTTTTTTTTTAATTTCGTGTGACTCTCCTGTATAGTGTGTTGTTTTCCGACTTCAACATTGGGCGATTGGATAAGTGAGTAGCGTTCATGAAGCTGGGAGATACTAGCCATGCTCGATTTTTGCTTGGATTGCTTAGATGCCTTAGGTGGACCCCACCGAGCTCGACAAAAAACTTGTTCAGTTAAGGAAGTTTCTATTCCCCTCCTTTTACTTGGTTTTCATTAAAATGCGGGCAATGCATGGTTTAAGTGTGGGGTGGGTAGGTGGTTAGGGTCCCGGTTTTTATCAAGCATGATTTGTTGTTCTTAACTTGAGCCTTGGCAAAGTGACGCATTCTTGGCGAAGTGACGCTTACTATTTGCGCATTTATATGGTTGAGTCGATTTTTGTGTCATTTGTTTATTACATTGTTGAACAACTCCACGTGCTTGGAAGTTTGAATAGTTTACTTGTCGAGTTTTTTGCATGTTTATGGCCTCTTGTGTGAAGGGTTGAATTTTTTGTGCTTCGTCCAAACCCGCCTATATATATATATATATATATATAATATTATATATATATATATATATATATATATATATATATATATATATATATATATATAATCAATATTTCTCGTGAAAATATTGCAAGGCTCTAAAAGCTCTTTTGATCTTGCTCCCAAATTCGGTGCATACTAGTGAGTAGCCTTGTGTGATTTATCGGCTTGCTTGCATTTTTATGGAAATTTGCATTAAGGAGGTTTGACTTTGCTTGTACATGATTGAATTCGAAAATGACCTCGAGGGCACATATATCACCCTTGTTCCGGCCATATCCATATATTTAAGCTACTTTAAAAGTCCCAAATGAGCCCCCTTGAGCCTATGTCCCGTTTCTTGTTAGCCGAGCTTGATTTTAGCTCTTATATCTTCATAATTGTGAGGTGAGAGTGTATATTGTGAGTTGACTAGAAATGTGAGGGAATCGATTGTGGGTTTTGAGTTTCTTATAAAAAAAAAGAAAAAAGGAAAAATCTTGATTTTGAGATTTTGCTATGCTTTATTTGCAATTTTATTTTCATGCATAGTTTTAGGTTAAATCTTAGATCTACTCTTTGTTGCTTGTTATTTTCCTTAAAGTTCTAAACTTTCATGTCAACTTTCTTTGCTCTTTACATCCATGCTTTCAATTTTTGCTTATTTACATTATTTAGGATTTTATGCATAGTTGTACCTTGTGTTTGCATGCTTGTAATTAGTGAAACAATGCTTGTTTTTGCTTATTTCCTTTATTGCTTTGCATTCTCTATTTGAGGCATACGACGAGGTATCCGACCAACTTGCTATTTCAATTCTTAGATTAGATTAGATAGGTTAATTGCATTGTTTTCATTTTCTTTTTACTTTTCAAAGCTTGAAACACATTGATTCTCTCAATTGAATCGAAATCCGATAATACCAAGCCATGAACCTTTAATTTTCTAAAACCACGAAAACACTTCTAACAGCTAGCCTAATCTGGTGGTATCCCTACGAGGCATCCGTCATACTCAGGAGTTCACAACCTGATGTGGAATTAACCAGTTGGTCTATCCTCGACAGTGGTAGTGATCTTTAGGGCAAGCCTTGTTAAGATCACGGAAGTCTATGCACATCCGCCAGTCTTCTTCCGTTTTTTGTAACAGGACTGCGTTAGAGAGCCATTCTGGGATGTGTATTTCTTGGACATGCCTAGCCTTTAGCAATTTATCCACCTCTGCCTCAATAATAGCTTCCTTTCCCGGCCCGAAGTTACACTTTCTTTGCTTTACTGGTTTTATCGTCGGGCTAATGTTGAGGTGGTGCTCGGCTACCACTGGGTCTATTCCGATAAGATTCTGGGGAGACCAGGCAAAAATGTATGCGCTGTTTCTAAGCAGGGAAACTAAATCTACTAACACCTCAGGACTGAGGGTCGTCCCTACGCGGGGAACTCGACTGTCGTCTCCTGGGACTACTTCAATTATCATCAAATTCTCCTCCCTCTGAGGTAGGTCAGGTCTGGTGTTATCCACCTTTACCCTTTTACACCTTCCTTCTTCTTCAGTGCGCCGAACACTATCCATGTATGTGCGCCTTGTCGTGTACTGATCACCATGGACCTCCCCCACCCCGTCCTGGGCAGGGAATTTCAACTTCATATGGTAAACAGAGATTACAGCTTGAAATTGGCTCAGCGATGGTCATCCAAGCATGGCATTGTACGAGGAGGGTGCGTCTACAACCAGAATACATACCGACCTGGTCTGTCTGAATGGGCCATCCCCTAATGTCACTAGGAGATTTACCGCTCCCAATGGTTCCAGGGCTCCCCCTGCGAAGCCAACCAGTGACGTGGTGACTTCCTCCAGATCCAAGTTTAAGTTCAGCTATCGAAAACAGTCATAGAACATGATATCGGCTGAACTGCCCGTATCTACAAAGGTTCGCCTTATGGTGTAGTTGGCAATACTAGCTGTGATAACCAGAGCGTCCATGTGAGGGGCCAAGATGCCATTCTCATCCTCCGATCCAAAACATATGTTTGGGCTTAGCGTTAACTGCCCGACCTCACTTGCTTTTCTTGTCAAGTCTTTCACAACGCGAACATAATTATTTTGGGTTCTTCTGGAATGCTCATCCCACTCACCCCCGTAATCATCAAGATTTCTCCTCGTACCTCCTAAGCCTAGTCACTCCTTCTCCCACTATTTTTTCCATTGTCCTGCTCATGCTTGTTTCCTTGAGGTCGGTCTCGCCTGCGAGAGTCAGATCTGGACTCCTCCCTCTTCATCTGCACATACTCCTTGATATGCCCTAACTGCATCAACCTCTTTATCTCATCTTTCAGGTGGGTGCACTGATCCGTATCATGACCGTACTCATTATGGTAATGGAAAATTCGGTCAGATCTTTCTTTTCTTGGTTTCTGGGAATAAGTCCTGGGCCATTTGAGATCAGGATACCGCTCAATTGCCTGCAGAATCTCCCCTTGAGGTGTAGGCAGAGGTCTGTACCTGTCAAAACGGGGTCGTCCTCCAACCAGGTTAGTCCTGGGTTTCTTCATCGGGGTCCTGTCCTCCCTACCAGGTCACTCCCTTCTCTTTTCTCCATCTTCCTTGATCTTCAAGGCCTCCTCTAGATGAATGTATTTTTCTGCTCGTTCCAGGAGCTCTCCGAATTTCAGCTCTGGCTTCACGACTAGAGACTGAAAAGATTCTTCTCTTCTGAGCCCCTGTGCTAGATCGTTAACTAGGAGCTCCTCTGATGCTGATGGAACCTCTAGTTTTGCATCTGCGAATCGCTTGATGTATGCGCATAGATTTTCATTTTCTTTTTGTTTCAGGCTGAATAATTCCAACGGCACTTTCTGGTACTTCCTGCAACTAGTAAATTGGTGCAGGAATGCCGAGCTGAATTCGTCGAAGTTTCTTATAGATCGCGGAGGTAACTGGCTAAACCAGATCTGGGCCGACTTTGCAAAGGTCATCGGGAAGACCCGACACATGACCGCGTCTGAGAATTTGTGCAAAGTAGTCGCGATCTCAAATCGGCTCAGGTGATCCCATGGATCTGTTGTTCCGTTGTATTCAAAGCCCATGGACCGGTAAGAAGTCGGTACATCGTCGCGCATAACTGCATCCATAAACGGGGTTCCCCTCCACGTCGGCACCTTGCCCGTGCCCGCCATCTTCCTCTTAACCTCCCTGACCTCTTTCTGCAGGTTTTGCATCTGCTCAGTGAGGTCTGGGTTGGTTTCGCTCGACGTTTCACTTTCAGAAGCGGAGAAACTCTCCTCCTCTTCTTAGAGGGGAGTCCGGATCATGCGCTGGGTTCGCAGTGGCTCCGTCTCTGGAGGCGGGGCTGCCTTGGAAGGGGGTGTCGAGAGCTCGGCGAACTTTCTGTCCATAACTACTTCCACCGCCTTGCCGATGAGGTTGGACAATTGCCTTAGAAAGGAATCGTTTAGCAATCGTCAGTTTGTGTGACTCCACTAGGAGGAGGTTGCGTTGCGCCTGGTCTAACTGCCGGCGATGGTCCTGCCGCCTCTGGCGCACCCGTCGGTGTGGCAGAGCTTGGCGTGCCACCCAGCTCCGCCACCAAATTCCTCCGAAGTCCGTCCGATGCCATTTTTTTTTCTCACGTCTTAGCCTTATGTGTCCCACAGACGGCGCCAATTATTTCACCCAGAAAATCTGCCACCAAAGAAACTACACCTTCACCTGAAAATTTCCCGGCCTGCTATGCACAAAAACACGTTAGAAAGGACCATCATGGGTTTTCCGGTGGAAACACCTTTGATGCTTAAGTCAGTAAGCGTTTTGATCGGAATAAAATAAAAGCAGGTGATGAATGCTCCAGATTGCATACCTTTCAGCTCTAAGGCTTGGTGTATTTATAGTTTCCCATTGTGGGGCCCTTCCGAGATCCCGAAAAAAGAATTCCACAAATCTCGGGCCGTTATTCACAATGGCTAGGTCACCCTTTTTCGCCTAGAAAAACCAGACCAGGAAGTACCAGATCGTTCCCTCTCATTCCGGGAGGGGTCAGATCATGGCAATATCCAGAGTGAGCCAGATCAGGAAATCTCTAGCAGTGTAAGCTATGATCAAGGCGATATTCAGCCAGGTCTACCCAACCAGGTCTGGTATTTACATCAGAACCATTTCAGGGCACATCAATTTTAACTTTCTGCCTCGTCATCGCACGAGTGTAAAAAAACAAGTTTAATACAGAGGAGATTTACATCGTGTTCATCTATATTATGAAAAATTATGAATTTATTACATTGAGATTGGTATTATATTGGAGATAATTGATACACACACACACACATTATGAGAGCGGAGATTGATATTTATAATAACAAAGATTAACTATCATCACAATGGAGATGAACATTTATCATAACATACGTGAACATTTTTATTACACCGAATATGCATATTTTTATGTTCTGTTACGTGTTCATAAATGTACATTTATCATAAGAAGTACAAATTTTATTTTGACAAAGTTCTACATTTATTACATTGAAATCTTTTCACCTGAGTGTATGATACAATGTAGACCCGAGTGTACCTAATAATTTTCCAATATTTAGAAATTTTTGCAAACTCCATGCTTTGCTTTTTTTCTGAGTTTTTGTGTTTATAAAGTTCAAATAAATAGTGAAAAAACTTTCGAATTAGGGATTTGAAAAAAAAAAAATCACTATAACGTGATAAATTGTGTCTAATTAGTCCTTTAGAAAAGATGATAAAATATTATCTGTAATTGTGTATGAACAAATTGAAAATTTTGTACGATAATGGTCATTGCATGATACCTCTGTAATAGAAATTGTAATATTCCACAGTTGCGTGTCAAAAGCGGTAAATGCACAATACTTTCCACACTATGTAGAATGCAAACTAACCCTAACATGCACGACAATTTATTACATGCACCTAGGTGCACCCTCTAAATATCTATTATCATTTAGTTATACATGATGATATATGATAGCTATACGTGATGATATATGGTAGTTAAACGTGATGATATGTGATGAAAATTTAGAGTTTAGGGTTTATATTTCTATTTTAGGGTTTATTTATCCATTTAGGGTTTAGTCTTCTATTTCAAGGGTTTAATTCTCCATTTTAAGGTTAAGTTTTCCATTTTTTATTTAGTTTTTCATTTTAAGTTTCCGGCAAAAGTTTATCATTTTACCAGTTATATATGATGATATGTGATGACATGTGTAAGTTATATATGACGATATCTGAATAAAATTTAGGGTTTAGAGTTTAATACTTAATTTGGGCTTTAGTCTTTCATTTTAGGGTTTAGTTTTTCTTTAGTTTTTCTTTTTTAGGGTTAGTTTTTCGTTTTAGGATTATTTTTTTCATTTTATGTTTTAGATTTTAATTTTAGAATTCAATTATTTGTGATGATATGTATCAGTTATATGTGATGATATGTACCAGTTATATGTGATGATATATATCAGTTATATGCGATGATAAATTAAATTATTGGGTGCACCTTGCAAGGTGCACCCAGGTCCATGGTATAATGACTCGACATGCATGAGGGCAATTTATTACATGCACCTGGGTGCACCTTGTTAGGTTCACCCTGTAAAAATTTGTACCATTCAGTTATACGTGATGATATATGGTAGTTATACGTGATGATATGTGAGAAAAATTTAGAGTGTATGGTTTACTTTTTCATTTTAGGGTTTAGATTTTCATATTTAGGGTTTAATTTTCCATTTTTTTTATTTAACTTTCCATTTTAGGGTTCCGACAAAATCTATCATTCTATCAATTATATGTGATGATATGTGTCGGTTATATGTGATAATATTTGATAGAAATTTAGGGTTTAGAGTTTAATATTAAATTTCATTGTTTAGTTTCCCATTTAGTGTTTAGTCTTCCATTTCTTGGGTTTAGTTTTTTGTTTTAGGTTTATTTCTTTCATTTTAGGATTTTTAGTTTTAGATTCAGAATTTCAATTATTTATGATGATATGTATCAGTTATATGTGATGATATATGTCAGTTATATACAATAATAAATTAAATTATTGGGTGCACCTTGCAAGGTGCACCAAGGGACTCATGTATGAGATACGAATTAAAATAATATTACAATATCAGAATGGACGCAAGGAAAATAAAATCCATCAAATGTATTGTATGATACACTAGTTTTTAAAAATAATGTCAATTTATAGATTACTGTTTTCGTTAGAGATTATCCGAATATATTGGTACTTTATTCATGTCTAGGACTCTGAGTCTAGGAACGGCGAGACCCAAAAAAAACGAAAACATACGAGGTTAAAAAACTAATTTTCAAATTTTTAAGAGAATTATATTTTTTTCGTGCAACAACGATTACACATCGATTATGTTGTGGTCGCTCGATTGTCCAGTACCCACTGTTTCACATAAACGGAAGCGTTTTTTATTTTCAAACGTCGTTTATCATGACCCGGACAGCAATCACTTCTGTCTGTTGTTAACCAATTTACCAAAACATGCACCAACCCTTCTGATTTGTCCACCGCAGTTTGATGTACGTCTCGGCCCGAGCTTTTGATAGCAGCTATCTCCAGCCCGTTCCAGCAGCACATCAGTTGCAGCAGGCCACACGGCCCGAACAATCTGTAGCGGCCCGATATACTTCCAAATTACTGCAATTATTCAAACAAACAGGAGATTAAGGCTGGGCTTTACTTATTGGTAATATTATCAAATAAATCAATCATTAATGACAAGTAAAGAATCATAGGACAAGTAGACTCCCTGTTTCAAGACGAGTCACCGCCGTCGAATCTAGACCTGAAATCTTCGGGATAGGGTCAGAAAGACATTTGGCTCAGGGATCCGTTCTTGGTCCTATTTTTGTCAACAAACCAAGAACCGTGACCTAGAAGATACAGGACGGCACACAGACCTTCCACCGCTGGTAGCAGCCCCCAGAAAACCACCCAACGGACCTACTCGGAACCCTCGGTTGTAATCGACAAAGCTTACTGTCACTCATAAAAAACTGAAAGCCCATAAAGGAAATTTGTTCTCGTAGTTTCGTGTATCTAAGATAAATCACTAGTACAAAAACAGGATTCAAGAACAGGGATTTAAGAACGCCTCAGGAGGCGGCGTTCTTAAATGTCAGGCGGTGGCATTTTTGTAATAAAAGTGTCACATACGAGAACGTCTTTTTCAAAGACGTTCTGGTATACTGGATATCCAGAACATCGTTAAAAAGACGTTCTCGTATGTTAGATATCCATAACGTCGTTAAAAATGACGTTCTCGTATGTTAAATATCGAAAACGTCTTTAAAAAAGACGTTCTCGTATTTTAAATATCAAGAACGTCTTAAAAACGACGTTCTCGTATTTTAAATATCGAGAACGTCTTTAAAAAAGATGTTCTTGAATGTTGTACTATTAAGAACACCTCTCCCAAAGACGTTTTGGATTAAAATTCATCTTTAATTAATTAATATAACAAAATTCATTTCATCCTCTTTCATCTCCCCGCTCGCCCGCTACTCCGAAAAAACCCTACCACTTTTCCCAATAACCACCGGCCAATCTTCCAATCACCACCACCACCAGCTGTAATCAGCAACCGGAAGCTCTGATTCTCCCCCAGTCTCCTTCCGACTCAACCCCCACTATTCCCAACAACTACCGACAACCCTCAACCTACAATCGCAACCACAACCCGCCACCATCAACTTGTAATCCGCCGTGAGTTCTCGAGATCTGATGGAGAAGAATGAGCGCGAGTTGCGCCGGCTGCGGAGGCTGAGCCGCGTCAAATCGATGTAGAGCCAGAAATCCTCCGGTGGAGAATCTTGTGATTTTTCCGAAGGCACAGACTCGACGACGTGATACGGTGGACTTGGGTTCTTGTTTTTTTAAATTATTATTTTATTTTTCCATTTTTTCCTTTTGTGTATTCTGAATTTGGGAAATTTACCAAGAAAATTTTTGGGATTTTGACGCTTACTAATATTAAACCCTAATTTCTATTTTTGGGATTTACATTGTGCGTTTCTGTTGCATTCTGCTATTTTTGGGGCATGTGAGCTGCTATATTTACATCTATCCAGGTACAATAGTCTATATAGTGCTGATTCTATTCTTTTACTTATCAATAGGGCATCAGTTATCAATATTTATTTTTCTCCTGAAAGAATGAGACTAATGAAGACGGGGGATTTTAACCTGGGTGATTCGTAGGCGGTGAAGATGTCAACGCCGTCGAGGAAACAATTGATGAGGGATTTCAAGCGGTTGCAGCAGGACCCTCCAGCTGGCATCAGCGGTGCCCCCTATGACAACAACATTATGCTTGGAATGCGGTTATATTTGGGTATGTTACGTGCACTAATCGTTTCGGTGGTTTGTTGCTGGTGAATGATTATATACTTCTGTTTTTGCTACAAGTTTTGATTTTTATTATTATTATTATTTTTTTTGGAATTGCAGTCCAGATGATACTCCCTGGGACGGAGGTGAGTAGATTTCTTCAGTTTGGGTTGGTTTGTATTGCATTGCATTGATTTCGTGGTGATCAATCTGCAGTTAGGACGGGTTGTTTCTATGCGAATTGAGTTAATTACAAAAAAAGAAAGAAAATCTCAAACTTTTAACATTTTCACAATTCTAGCTCAACCGTAAAAAATCTGCTATGAACTACTTTAGTTTTCATTTACTATTCAAAAGTAGGTTCTGTCGACTCTTCTCGGCCCAAATGCTTATTTGACTTCCAAATACGGAATTTTTTTTTATCTCTCATCCCTCACTTTCAAGTCGTTCTTATTTTTCAAAATAACTGAAGTGTCCCTAGAACCTGAAGTAACTCATTTGGCTGTGGATCTGTGGACGGGCTAGTAAGCCATATTCTCCCCTCACTTTCGAGTCGTTCTTATTTTTCAAAATAACCGAAGTGTTCCTAGAACCTGAAGTTACTTAAATGGCAATTTTGATTGTAAATCGGGAAGGAATTAGTGCTATGCCTATCCTGCTGCAAGTATAAAAGAATCGCAGGGAAAGTTTGCAATGCTGCGTGATGGATTTAGAGGACATAAGAATAAATCTCAGAGATTCAGAGAGTAGCTGATAGGAATTGTTGAAACTTAAATGCTATCTAAGACAATGTTATGCTGAATAGACAAGATGGGTTTTCATTTCTCGGGTCATCAACCTCCACAAACATGTTCTTGGTTTTTATACCTGGTCTTGTTGACATGGGAGAGTGTTATCCCATTTTCCAGCATCCGGGGATTGAAAATGTGATTTATTTTATCGACTAATTGTTATCAAGTACTGGGCTTTTTTGAAAGTTGACTTAGTTCAGTTCAATGTTGTTAGTGCGATTCTAAAGATTTGTTCTTGTCACACGCTTGAGGGATTGGAGGCTTGAGAATAGGCGAGTATAGTCTAAGTCTTGACTTCCATTGTTGAATAGGAATGGATTTTTATCATTTGACTTTGCTTCAGAGCTGGTTTGTTTTTACTGTAGGAGATCTTGTCATGTCTGCATATTTTTGATCTTACAATTTTCCAAAAAAAAGTTATGATTTTTCCCGATCGCTTCTTACTGTCTTTGAATTGGATTTTATGGATCAATATCTTTATTGGTTCTTTTTAGCAATTCTAATTAGAATCTTGAATAAATGGCTGAGTGCAGGTGGAGTCCTATCTTCGAATTGTGGGGGAACCGAAACTTCCATCTGCGTTTCTTCAAGTACGTAATATCAGATTTCAACTTCCATCTTTTTTTTGACTTTTTTGATCTACATTGTGCAACCACTAGATTATCATCTGCTTTTCTATTAACTCTTCCATATTTATTTATTTTTTATTTTTAAAYTTGTGCACACCCCACCTTGCTCACAATGTGCTTCCTTTGAATATTTTATGTTGAAGGTGATATGTTGGGTCTTGGGGGAATATGGGACTGCAGATGGGAAGTATTATGCCTCATATATCACTGGGAAGTTGTGTGATGTGGCATAGGCACATCTAACAGATAACACAGTGAAAGTAAGTATGTAGTTTGTCATGTGCATGATGTTTTAAGATGAAATTGCATCTTGATGTCACTACTAAAAATACCTGTAGGCCATATTGGAACTCCTAGAACCTAAAATAATAACATCAAATCAAAAACGCGAAATACCAATAAATATAGAAGTTACACAATTACAAAACATATTCTCTTCCTAAGAATGTCTATTGAGGAGTTGGTTAGTTTGCAGAGCTGTCTAAATCCTCCTAAGAAGCTTAAACCTGGAAAATATTGGTATGACAAAGTTTCTAGATTCTGGGGAAAGGTGAGAAGTATTTTTATTTATTTTTAAATCATTATTAATATATTTTTAAAAAATAAAAATAAAAATTAATAAWTTTGGCTTGATCGAGCAGGATGGGGAGAAACCAAGCCAGATTATAAGTCCTCAACTGGCGCTTGGTTATCAAATTATGCAAGGCGCTAGCAATGGTGATACGAATGTGGTGATAAATAATCGGGAGATAACTAAACCCGAGCTCTGGATGTTACAGGTTATTTTATTGTTCTTAAATTCTCTTGTTTATTATACATTATAGAGAGTATGAACCTTGGACATTTGTTAAACATTTTTGCAGGCTGCTGGAATAAACTGTGAGGGAAACCCGCACTTTGGGTTACTACGGATGGATCTTGTCAGCATGAAGGCATGAAAAATGTGTTGGGCAACTTATGGGAGAGGGTAAGTTATAATGCATTGAGTTGAATAAGTTAAAAAAGAGTGTTTGGTGAATAAGTTTCACAAGCGTTTTCTTGTCTGTAAAAGTCAAACCAGAAGTAGAATCGGAAATAGATTATTCTAATTCAGAATTCATAAGCAGAAGTTGACAATTGAAGACATTAAAACAACAACAATTCTGTTTTTTTAATCAAAAAGCTGATAATCACTTTTTTTTTTTGGACACTTAAGATGCTGAAATTTTGTCTACAGAAAAGAATGAAGTTGTTGTGTGCTGCTCTGTGTTTGCCATATCCTCCTTCACATACCTCAAATTCTGGTGGTGGAGATGTTGATAATGACTCGGATAAAGTTATTAAAAATATGCTAGAACATAAAACGATGAATAAAATTCTCCTTGTTGGTTGTGATCAATCCGGAACAAGCACCATATTTAAACAGGTACTAATATAAATATATTCCCAGGTAGATTTATATATTTCAATTTGGTTTAAAATTCAGTGTGCTTCGTCAAAATGTTTCTTTTGGATAAAATAATGCATAGGTTCATGATTGCTCCTTATCAATTGGTAAAAAAAAATAAAAAATAATAATAAGAAGAAGAAGAAGAAATTAATTTCAAGCAGGGCCTTTTAGAAATAATTGGCTTTGTAAAATTTATACAACTAGAATATAATAAATAGAAACTTCATTTTATTTAATGAAATTATCTGCTCGAATATTTCTTGAGCTCAGGCCAAAACTGTGTATGGTGTCCCGTTCTCAGTCGATGAGAAGAAAGACATCAAATTCATGATCCAAAGAAAATTGGCTATTTTTCAACTACAGCTTTAACTCTTGCTTGCTTTTCTCTTTCCAAGTCTGGTTATGAACTTGTTGTTTACTCCTCCCATGCATCTATTGCCTTCGTGTCGATTTTAGCGTAGAACGGTTATGAAAGGCCGACAACATTAATGACAACTCGACACTTATCATTGTATAACAGTACAGGTGTCACTCTGGTGTTTCATAAAGCTGCATGCTTCTTCCTTTGTACATGCATAGATATAGAGTGGGCCAAGGACTCATCTATAATTTGTTTCAGGTTATCGAGTTGATCTATAAGGATGAAGGCACTAATACTTGTTGGGGTTTTGGCACTAGATTGAGCCATTGACTCTAAGTGTGCCCAAGCCACTTGTTGATTTTGCTAACAAGCCCATGATTTTGCATCAGGTATAATATTTCAGTTGAGTGCGTATTTGTATCTTTATATCCTCATTATAATTTTCAGTTTTCATGTTGACAATTTTATTTGGCGTCGAAACAGATCGAAGCACTCAAAGCTATTGGAGTGACCGAAGTGGTCCTTGCTTCAGAAATCATTTTTCAGGTGTTTGAATCCGGAGGATCTTGACTTGATGCTACATGGGAGCGAGAATGAGATTTCTGTAGATGATTGGAAAGCACATACAGAGTACAATGGATTGAAATCTACTGATGTTCAGATATTTTGGTTTTGGAAGGTATGTTACTGGGTTTCTTTCTTTCATTTTTTTGTCATTTCTTTTTTAAATATGAAATACATCAATATGTGGTTCTGTCGCGCTAATTAATATATTTTTTTCATTTGTTGATAACATCAACATATATATATATCTTCATGCAATCTCCAGATATTCATCTAAATTTTTTTGGATTAATTGAGTGCATGTGGTTCTTGGAGCATAATTGTGTCTGTTACCTTTCTCTTTTTAGGGTTAATTAATTGCGTGAAAATTCAAACTTGGAGGTTTTTGTGATTTTCAAAACATTTTATTTGTTTTTGGAATTTAGTTTACTAAAAGAATTGTTAAGTTTTACAAAGTGCTCTAAACTATAAAGCCTGAAATTACAAAGTACTCTAAACTATAAAGTCTGAAATTATGTATTTTCTTAATTAATGAACAAATTGTTGATTTTCCTTCAATAGATAAATCTCTTGAGTGAACTTTTTTTCTTTTGAGAGGTTAGTGTTTGTGTTCCTCTTAAGTTGATATTCTTTCAATAGTTAAATTTCTTGAGTTTGAAATTGTACTTGGTTTCATGAATAGGTTTCTCGAAAGCAAAGATGATATTGCATTACCAAGGATGCGATCGAGAGGCCCAGATTGTATGTCATGAAGCCTCAAAGGATGATATTTCGCACGAAGCCCCTATTTGGATTGATCACCATGTATAGGGTGTGCAATATTTTGGAGTGTAAGAAACATACTATTTGTGGATAACTTGAATGGTAACAAAATAGGTACTCATCGACTTTTGTGGTGATTGTGTATTATGTTATTAATGACATGTGTTGGTGATCTTGGGATTATATAAATGAAATGTGTTTTGTGTATTATGGTGATTGTGTATTATTGTTATTAATGACATGTGTTGGTGATCTTGGGATTATATAAATGAAATGTGTTTTAGAAAAGAAAATATAAATATAAATATATGACCAGGAATGGAAAAGAAAATATAAATATAAATCTGGAATGAAATTCCAGATTTGTAAAAATCTAGAACGGTTATCAAAAAACCGTTCTAGAAAACAAAGATTCTAGAACGCCTGTTTTTGGAGACGTTGTGGAAAGTATACTTTCGAGAACGCCTATTTTCGCAGCGTTTTGGAAAATGGACTTTCCAGAACGCCAGTTTTAGAGGCGTTCTGAAAAGTATACTTTCAAGAACGCCTGTTTTGGAGATGTTCTCGAAAGTTCACTTTCCAGAACGCCGCAAAAAACAGGCGTTTTGGAAAATGTACTTTCGAGAACGTCTCCAAACAGTCGTTCTCGAAAGTTTACTTTCCAGAACGCCGCGAAAAACAGGCGTTCTGGAAAGTAAACTTTCGAGAACGACTTAAAAAGGGACGTTCTGGAAAGTATATTTTCCAGAACGTCTTCAAAAAGGACGTTCTGGAAAGTTATTTTCCAGAACGGGCGAAACCTGTAAAACCGACTTTCTAGAACGGCTAAAATTTTTTTAAGAATGTCTCGGAAAAATGTTCTTGAAAGTCTGACAATCAAAGAACGCCTCAACAGGGCATTCTTGATTGTCAGACTTTTAAGAACAGCTCCATACAGAACGCCTCAGCAGGGCGTTCTTAATTTGCAGAAACAGGCGTTCTTAAAAAGCTGTTTTTGCACTAGTGAATCACACGGGTCTCTTTTAAATAGAGGTGAGAAAGAGAGAGAGAGAGAGAGAGAGAGAGAGAGAGAGAGAGAGAGAGAGAGCGGCAGGATCACAACAAACCCATGGTAATCGGCATGGAGAAACCGAGAGGGTGACAAAAGGGGCTGATTTGAAGATTAGGGTTAGGGGCACCTTTTTGTATATGGGAGTCAACGGTCCAGATAGAAGGACTTGCGATGGACGGTCAAGGTCAGCCTAAAACGGGTCAGCGGGTTGAGCTCTCCTCAAGGTACGATCCAGGTGGTGTTGGGCTGTGTACAATGGACCTGACAAAAATGTCACATGGGCCGATCACTTATCACTTGGGCCGTACTATAACAATCTCCACCTCGGCCCAAAACAAGTCAGGATGTCGGTTTGTTGCTAGGAACCATGGGATTCTCATCATCGACGACCCGGTACCTGCACAAATGAAAAATCTCAATGGGAAATTTAGCCCAGATACTAGAATAAAGGCCAAGGAAATCATCAACAGCGCCCTCTGCAAGGGCAAAATAACTCAGGCCAATAAAATTACCAGGCTCCACAACAACAACAAGCTCCGCCCGCACTAAGTCCCGACGAAGAGTTGCGGTTGTGGCGACAACAACAAAAATTCGAGACTCTCCGTAATAGAAAGGAGAATCTACGTACCATTGAAGAAAACAACCGTACCAAGAAGCAAATAGATAAGTTGGAGATGATGATGGGGCAGATCTCCGCATCCTTAGCAAAGCTCGGGAACGACCCTGGGGAATTGCCTAGTCAACCTGAACAAGCAATGTCAATACATGTACTCCAAGGAGGAAAACAAGTTGATAATGGGGTTGGAGAATTGTAAGAGGAAGATGTGGAGAACGAGCCGAGTTTGAAAGAAAATGAAGCAAATGTTGATGTCCCACCCTTGTATGGCAAAAAGGCAGTGATTGAGGGGATTCATAAGTCCCAAAATCGATACATTCCAGGGCCAATCACCAGGATCTTTCCATCTAAGGGAGCCGATTAGAGAAAATAAAGCGCATCTAAGACATCCGACCAGACAGAAGAGGTATCCATCTAGATGAACCAGGAAACCGGCCAGATTGCAAGGACGGAAGAAATATCCAGTCAGGAATCCGACTGGATTGAAAGACAGAAGAAAACGTCCAACCGGACGGATGAGAAAATCCGGTCGGACAGAAGAATAGTAGTTCCATCAGACAACTCATCCGGTCGGATTGACGGGAAGAACCGGTCGGATAATAGGAATTGCACTCATCCGACCGGACGGACGAGAGTATCCGGTCGGATACCATTCTGAGCAGGGGAATTCCATCCATGTCAAACCACAATGAGTCATTCGAGAATCCGTGTCGTTTCCAAGTCATCTCAAGCCGGCAAGGGAGAATAAGAAGTTTATGGAGATCTATAACATGTTCAAGAACGTGAACATCGAGCTTCCACCATTCGATGTGAACAAAGTGATGCCGACATACTTAAAGTTTTTCAAGGAGCTCGCATCGAAAGAGAGACGATTGGAAATAAATGAACGAATTGTGTTGACAAAGGAAGTGAGTGCCAGATGCCACCAACTTATACTACCAAAATAAAGTGATCCCGGGAGTTTTTGCATCACGATAACTCTAGGGTATAGACAAAAGGCACGAGGAATGCTTGATCTAGGGGCAGGGATCAACTTGATGCCCTACGCACTATACAAACAACTCGATCTTGGGAAAATGAAGCCAACAAGTATGTGACTTCAACTAGTTGACTGCTCGGTGAGATACCCGTTGGGAGTGGTCAAAGACGTTTTGGTAGAAGTCGGCTCATTAGTAATCTCCGTGGATTTTGTAATACTGGACGTCGGAGAGGAGGCCAAAGCAAGCAAGGAGCATATTATTCTCTTGGGTCGACCAGTCATGGCATCCTCACACACCATGATTGACGTGAGTCAAGGAAAGATAACAATGTCTGGTTTTGACAAGTCAGTGACGTTCTCACTCAAAGACACCCAAAATGCTCCATCACCTCCTTCAGGTTTCGATTGTTCTTATCTCAATTATGTGGACCAATGCGTGAAGGAGTTGTACGGTGTCATGCCATTGGAAGAGGAGAACGTCGAGGACAATAATTTTGATCCAAAGCCGGAGGGGGTGGTCGATCTATTCAAAGATGAAGCGGGAGAACATCGTGTGAAATTGCATCACAAAAGGACAAATCTCAAGTAATATCGTGAAGTTGTGCCATTAAGAAATCCACTTTGAAACATTTAAGAATGAAGCGAGGTATCGTCGAGGAAAAGACGTTAAAATTTGAAGTTCTTGGGAGGTAACCTAGGTTTTCGTTGTTTTTGTTCGTATTTTTGTGTGATTTTTCATTTTTATTTTTGTACATAATCTTGTGTGTGATAAACTAGAGTTGGATAGATTTGATGATGGTGTGATTAGTGTGCAGGAAAAGGTGAAATTGAGCAGCCCCAAACAATCCGGGCGGATCGGAGGAGAATCCGATCGGATAAAATGAACTGTAAGCACCACCCGACCAGATGGTACGGATGTTCGGTCGGATGAAACACACTGCAACACCATCCGACCGGATGATAGCTACATCCGACCGGACGTTGCTGCAGATTTATAAAAGTCCGCCCCCATTTGCTGTTTTTCACCCAAAAAAACTAATCTTTTCCTCTCACAACCCTTACAGCCGAAAGAAGAACAAAACAAGAACAAAAATATACACTTGCACTCTCCACAAATCCTATAAATCGGCAAAGCAAATCACGACCTACCGGAGAACCCAACTCAAGCAATAACATCCGTCCGGAAGAATCAAGGCACCTAGCCCAAGTTCTTGCTTTCAACATCAAAAAATTCATTCTATTTCTATAAGGTATAATAGTTTGAAAACTCAACTCAATTGAATTTTTTGGGAGTTGAATTGCAGGGAAATCGAAGGAGGGTTGTTGGTTTCAAGTAATTGAGCAAGTTTGGGGGTTGAATTTGAGACGCATAGTAGGTGCTCGATGAAATGTCTAAGAGAGTTTGTTCCTTAAACCTTCTATTTTTTCAACCTATAATGGCTTTCGAATCTCGATCAAGGTGAGGAAACAATACAAGTAAAGGTAAAGGAGTGAGTCGGGGGAGGGAACCGAGCAATGTCACAAGATCCTTAGCACTGTTCCACCTAAAGGACGAGAACGAGATTAGGCTTTACAAATCTCTAATCACACGGGATGTCTACGCCCCACGACACATCAACGTGGCCTTCTGGACGGAAAGGCCGAACAAGGAGACAAGGCTGCTGAAAGGTTTCTATCGGGTATCAAGGCACTTAATTTGGAAATGTGGGCCGATATTAAGGCACCCGGCCACCGAACACTCACGCTTGAGTTCTTCACGACCTTCAAGTCCCTCGCCGACGGTTCTTTTAACTGCAGGCTCCGTGACCATTCACTCACACCACCAACGCCAACCTCGACGTGATTTTTGGCATCAATCGAGATACGGATGAATCGGTACAACGTTACGAATACGATAAAAAGGCGTGGTGGACCAAACTCACTAGAGCACCACTGGAGCTCGGATGCCGTTCCAACTCCACCTCCCTTCAATCCCATGCCACGTACTTAACATACAAGTTTTTCGTCCAAGTCTTTTTGGGGAAAGAGGACATGGCCAGAATTTCCTCAGTAGAGCTACGAGCACTGTGGGTTGCGTTCCACCGGGGCGACGCGAACCTTTATCCACTCCTCATGATAGCCATCGAGAACGTGCAGCGAGTGCACGAAAAGAAATTGGCCAAGCTCACACACGGCACATTCATTATCGAGCTCACCCGATATCATAATTGTGCCCCCTACGATGACGACGTCACATACCCAAGCGTGGGAATGCAAGTTGAGAGTCGGACATATAATGAGCAAAATGTGACTATTCTAATTTTCTTGGGGTATATCGATAGGGAAGAGGCTGAAGACGATGAAGAGGATGAGGACGATGAAGAGAATGACGATGAAGGGTTTCCATAGTTATGAGCACGGTGATTACGGAGAGGGTCTTGAGTACGGCGGATATAGAGGGGGATACTACGATGCTGGTAATGCCTATGAGAGTGGGTCGAGCGATTATCATTATTACTACGACGCGCAGTGAAGGCAGACGCAGGACTTCCAGATGAGCGTCATGGAGAAAATGAGGTAAATGAGCCTCAATTAGGAAAACTATGCGAGGGATGCTAGGCAAGACGCTTGGGAGGCACGCGAGGAGGCCCGGGAGAACACACGAGGAAGCTAGGTCGTTCTAGAACACCCTGACGAGATTGGACACCAACATTACTGAGACGAATCAGAATCTCGTCCGGTTGAATAGCATAGTCGAGGCTAATAACAATTACCTCGTCTCCATTAATGGGCATCTCATGCGGCTCGAGCAGCGCTATCCACCTCCCCCTCCGGACGACATGGGCATGTAGGCGGCCCTGTGCCTCAACTATATCATTTTCTATCCGAACTCTTATTTTTCATTTGAAGTGATTGGATGTTATTTTGATTTTTCTATTTCGTATTGTGTGCGTGAGTGTCTGTAATAAATTCGACTAACTATTTTCATGTTAATTGTTTCATTTTTTCCCTATTCCCCTATGTTGATTCGTACGATAGCAATGCAGAGATTGCTTACTTTTGGAGGGGGGGGGGGGGGGGGGGGGGTGGTAGTCTTATATTGTGCAAGCGTAGTCGTTTCGGTCAAATATTTATGTTTTGTTTTATGTCGACGTACGTTGATTTCATTCCCATGCTTATCCGTGTTTGTACTGGCGTGCCTGTCGAGAGCATGTTTCGTATGATCCAATGTTAGAGTCTTTTGAGCTTGTTTAATGCAAGTTTTTTTTCAAAACCTACTTATATACATATGTTTAAAACAGTCATTAGCGATTTTGCAAAGCTCATAAAACTCGATCACCTTGTTTTCAAAAGTTTAAATAAAACCCTAGTAAGGAGCCTTGTGTGTTTATCAACATTGGATGCTGTAATTCGATAAGTGTTTTGAGAAGTCTCTAAGTCGCATGTGTACTTTTGGTCTTGGAAATGACGATAGGTACATATAAAACCCGATTCTGACCACATTAAGAAATAAAACCCACTATAATTCCTAATGAGCCCTCTCGAGCTTTTATCCCGTCTCTTTGTTAGCCACGAGCATAATGGTAGCTCTTATTTCGTTTCAGTTTATGAGATGAGAGTTTAGTTATCATTGGTCTTTCAAGATTGACGATTCCAGGGTGGAAATTAGTGGAGTATATAGTTAAAATAAATAAATAAATAAATAAATAATGTAATTAAGGGTGCTTAAGTTCATAAGAGCATCCATTTTTAAGAATAATGCCTATTTATAAAGGAAAGTGCGTATTGGTAGTTTAGGTTTTGGGTTAAGAAATAACCTTATTTATAAAAGGTTGAAAATAGCGATACATGGTTGTTTTGGTTAGAATGAGGAGAAGAATTTTGCTCTATGCTTAAGATTTTGATTGAGTGAGTTATTGATTGCGTTTGTTCGCAAGTTAGCCACACATCTTTATATATGACATACCTTACCAAAGAGCCTACATTACAACCCTAGAAAGTCCTCATTCGATTCTTGACCGATTGTGCACACATATGCGATGTACGAGTTTTCAATTTTCACGAGTCGTTGAATGCATGTTTATGTTGATCCGAGCGTATACACTTACCTTTTGAAAAATATGAGCGAATGAGTGCACCATTATATACTTCCCTTTTTGTGAGGATGCATTCTTTTGAATTCAAGGCGAATAAGGTAGCACGAGCTTAGCTTAAGAGTTTTTGGAAAAAGTGTTTATATTTACAAAACTATATTATATGCACAATATGACTCTTTGATCTAGCTGCTTTCATACTTACGTGATTTTGACTCTTTCATTTGTTCGAGGACGAACAAACCAATAAAGCGTGGGGTGGTTGATCCATACGCATTTGTTATGTTTTTAGTATATGTTTCGAGTTATGTTTGAGTCGTTTTTTTATCTTTTTTGGGTTGAGATTAAACTATTTTGCATATTTGTGCAGTTTTTTCTTAACTTTCCGAGTTTTCGATCGTTTATTGGTCCTTTTGAGATAACTTCTGTGTTTTCTCATGCAGCTAGAGTGCTTGACGAGTCTATAATTGCAAGAGGATTAAGCTCGTAAATCGTTATAAGAATCGAGAGACAAGGACAAGGAAGTCAGTGCCAAAAAGTAGTCACAAGGACACTCATCCGGTCGGATGGACCTGACATCCGACCAGATTGACCTACTGGGCTCTCATCTGACCGAATGGATTTGACATCTGACCAGATTCACTGACAGACTACTCTATCTGACCAGATGATACTTATAATCCGGTTGGACGTGAATCTTTCAGTTACAAGGTGAGAAAATAAAGAGTTTTTGAGGATATAAAGGATGAGGAGCCACAACAAAAAGTATCTCGGACTTGACACCTCCGATATCTCGATCTTTGGATCTCTGAAAAGAGAGAAGAAGAAAACCTACCCCAGAGCCCTCACGACAATCCCACGCAAATAAGATCGGAGTTCATAGCAAGCGTAGTATGCATTTCTCGAAGAACGCAACAACTCGGAGTTCGTGACAAACTTCCAGGTTCGTATAATAGAAGATCTCCTCTCTAGAATAACTCGAGATAGCATAGCTTACATACTAGTATTCTTTGAAACTCCACTTTCGTTTCGTAGTAGTTAATCGATTAGTTGAATATTTCTTGTTTAGATATTTGGTTTTTGAAGAACATTTTCGTTTTGGATCCTTTGGTGAATAAGATTACTTGATTCTGTTTTGAGTAATTCAGCGATTATCTCGTTAATATCTTTTGGTTATTAGTTGGTAGTATTTATCGTTAGAAGCTTAATTAGTTAATGCTTTCCAAATGTTTGATAAAATACTTGAATGGTAATTCTTAGTTTAATTTGCTTGTTAGTTTTCCAAATAGTTTATAAATTAATCTTTAAGTTATTGCTTAGTTTTATAAACATCAGCTGAGTTCTTAAGTAGAGATTGATGCCCTCTTTGCAAGATTAGTTTTAAATCCTAGTTCGTTTAAAATGATCAATCAAAACCTTTTTGGTTCGTGTGTTTAGAATTAGAACTTGAGATTTTTTATAATAAACATCGTCGACTTCGTATTTCCACTCCTTGAGAATTTGACTAGATTTAACCTGCCAGTCTACAGTGACCCTGTTCTCTTGCGGGCGAACTAAAACCTTTCAAACATAGTCGAGCATTGTTTAACTTGATTTTAATTTTAAAAGCACAAATTGTTCGACTCATTCGCAGAACTTGGCATAGATTTACAGTCAACAATGCAAACATATAAGTTTCACCGCTTTTCAGCTTTGAAAACAACAAGAGAACCCTTCATGATTTTCATAACACCCTTACCCGACCTACCTTCCAACCCATCATCCTCAAGTGCAGCACAAGAAATCAGTTTATGACATAAATCATGCACATGTCGCACATTCTTAAGCGTTAAAACATAATTAGATTCAAAATGCAAACAAATATCACCCAAACCAACAACATCGCATACTTTCTCATTCGCCATAGAAACATGCCCATGCTTAACTTCTTTGTAATTCGAAAATAGATATTTATGAGGAGACATATGAAACGTGCATGCAGAATCAACAAGCCACTCAGTATCACATAGATTAGAACGCAAAGAATTCGCATTATCATGCATTTCATCAGACTCGATAACCAAATAAATATCACCCATATTCTAATTACAAGACACCAAGTTCGTATTATCAGATTGTTGTTTATTTTTCTTGGGGAGGAGACATTTCTTGATGTAGTAATTAGGATCACCACAATTATAACAATTGCAACCACTTGGACGAGATTTAGACCTACTCTTTGCTTTGCCTTTCTTTTTAGGAATATTTTGGTTATTTTGGTTAGTGGAGGTTTGAGGGTTTTGAAAATGGTTTCTCGACCTACCTCTAACAAAATTAACCTAGCCATGACTATTACTTCCCTTATTAGCTTTTAAATCCAACTCTTTACTTTTTAAACTATTTATTACCGTGTCGAGACTTACCTGATCTCTTCCATATTTAATAGCAGATTTTACATCATTATAAGAATCAGGAATAGGATTTAAAAGAACAATAGAGGAATATTCGTCAATATGTTTGTCACCAGTTTACTTGATTTCCAAAACAAATTTTGTAAAAACGTCAAGATTATTATCAATATCTTTGGACAAATCAAGTTTAACTTTAAAATACTTTTCAAGTAAAAATAGTTTACTCGGCAAAGACGTTTCAGTATAAAGCTCTTCCAATTTGTCCCAAAGTTCTTTGGAAGAATCAAGTTTGCCACATTTACGTAACACAGAGTCAGACGAATACTCAAATTCATCAATTTTAGCCTTTTTCTCGGTAGTAGTGCCAGCAGTAAATGAAGAATCAATAGCTTTAAAAACTTTTTGTTGGACCAAAATACCCTTCATTTTCTGCTGCCAAATTCAAAAATCACATTTTCCGTCAAACGGTGCCAAGTTAAAAGACAAAAGAGACGTCATTTTTAAAATACGAAAGTTTTTGAAAAAACGAAACAAAAGAACACAAAGTTTCAAGAAAAATGCACAAAGCACAAAAACGAGGCAAACATAGATATATAAAAAAAATGCACAAAGCAAATTACGAACCAATCAATAAAACGAAAAACTAATTAACGAGATACGATAAACGGACGTAATCAACAGAATAATCCAACAGAATAATTCAACGGAAACAGAATAATTCAACGATAGCACAAAGCAAGCACCTTCGACTAACCTAGAAACTACCAGCAAGATCCCAAGCAGTTAAAACCCGCTACAAGCGGTATTCACGCTACGAAAGTAAAACAGAGAGGTTCCAGCCAATTTACCAGATCGGGATCCCACGTAGAGACCCCAATCCACCGGAGCGGTGGACGACGAGCATTCTAATATCACTGTTGTGGTCACTCGATAGTCCGGTACCCGCTGTTTCACGTAAACGGAAGCGTTTTTTTATTGTCGAACGTCGTTTATTATGGCCCGGACAGTAATCACTTCTATCCATAGTTAGCCAATTTACCAAAACGTGCACCAAACCTTTTGATTCGTCCACCGAAGCTTGCTGTACGTCTCGGCCCGAGCTTTTGATAGCAGCTGTCTCCAGCCCGTTCCCGCATTATGTCAGTTGCAGCAGCCCACATGGCCCGAACAATCTGCAGCGGCCCGATATACTTCCAAATTGCTGCAATTGTTCAAACAAACAAGAGATTAAGGCGGAGCTTTACTTATTGGTAATATTAGAAAATAAATCAATCAACAATGACAAGTAAAGAATCATAGGACAAGAAGACTCCCTGTTTTAAGACGAGTCACCGCCGTCGAATCTGGACCTGAAATCTCCGGGATGGGGTCAGAAAGATATTCGGCTCAGGGATCCATTTTGGTCCTATTTCTGTCAACAAACTGAACATCGTGACCGAGAGGATACGGGACGGCACACAACCCTTTCACCGTCGGTAGCAGCCCCCAGAAAATCGCCCTACGGACCTACTCGAAACACTCGGTTGTAATCGACAAAGCTTACTGTCACTCATAAAAAGATGAAAGCCCACAAAGGAAATTTGATCTCGTAATTTCGTGTATCTCAGATAAATCACACGGGTCTCTTTTAAACAGAGGTGAGAAAGAGCGAGCGAGAGAGAGAGCGACAGGATCGCAACAAACGCATAGTAATCGGCATGGAGAAACCGAGAGGGCGTCAAAAGGGGCTGATTTGAAGATTAGGGTTAGGGGCACCCTTTTGTTGTGGAAGTCAACGGTCCAGATAGAAAGACTTGCGATGGACGGTCAAGATCATCCCAAAACGTGTCAGGGGGTTGGGCTTTCCTCAGGGTACGATCCAGGCAGAGTTGGGCTGTGTACAATGGGCCGACAGAAATATCACATGGGCCGATTACTTATCACTTGGGCCGTACTATAACAGGCCGATCGCTTATTACTTGGGCCGTACTATAACAGATTATGGGCCTAAACATTCCCAATTAGTAAAAAAAAATCCATTTATTTTATAGCAAAAATTAATTTCAACTTTACATTATTATTTTTGTCAAAAACTATATAATAATATTTGATAGAATTGCGCTCCTGACCAAAATGCAAATCGCGTCATATGAATATTTGTTAAATATCGGTCACATTATAAACCTAAATTCAATAAAACTTACAATCTCGTACTTCGTAGTTTCAATTCTTGTTTATTTTCGAATTAAATTACGAAATACTTCATTAGATTACACTCCCTGTGTAACATATTGATTTAAAATTATTAATGCGTGGACATTTTTGTTCATCAATTTGCACACACTAGTCAGATTTAGAATTGTCAAAATGGGCCAGGCCCATTGGGCTAGCCCGCCCCGCCTTTATAAAGGTAGGGGGTGGGTTAAGACTTTAATGGTCCGCCAAGAAGCCTGTGGGTTAGCCCGCCACAACAAGAGTTGGCCACACACACACGCATTTATTCATCTTAATAGTAATATTATATTAGTAAAGGCAAAAGATTGGTAGACGCATTTATTCTTCTTAATAGTAATATTAGTAAAGCCAAAAGATTGGCAGTGGGCATTTAAAAAATATTTTCTAAACTAACCTACATAAGGGATAAGACTAACGAACAGGCGGCAGTCACAATGTAATTCTCATTTTGTAAGCAGATAACACAGCCCTAAATACAGTTCTAAAAAGCCCTAACATCTAAAGTAGCCCTAATTCTTCTTTCTTATTTTTAATATAAATCGAAGCATTCGCAAATCTGTAAAATGCAAACCATCATTCTCCAAGGTAATTCATTTTCCATTATTATATCATAGAGGTATATACCCATTTAGGCTTAATTTGTGCCGCTCATGTCAAAATTGTATTACTTTTTTTTTTTTTGTAATTTCCTACTAATTACTATAGATGAATTATAAAATACCAGATTTTTGAGGTAAACTCATCAATATATTTTTGTTGGTGTATATACTTTTTTTATAATATGTTTAGTTTCGAATTAAAACCTAGATTATCTTATAGTTCGGATGATTATCTAAATAGTCTGCTTCCTTGATTTTTTTTTTTTATGTATGTTGGTGGGTATGGCAGATTTAATCTTAAA